>CATIWK010271935.1:0-35559 GCA_949634005.1 Mallotus japonicus
GGAAATAATAAAAATAAAAAAAGTAATAAGGAAAAAAGAGATATAAAAAAATAAAGAGAAAATAAAAAAAAGGAAGGAGGAAAGAAAAAATATGAAAAAAGAAAACAATAAGGACAAAATAAAAAATAAAATATTTTAAAAGAGAAAAATGACTAAAGAAGGAAAAAATAATGAGAATAAAAATAAAAAAGAAAGAAAAATAAGAATAAAAGGAAAAATAAGATAAAAAGAAGAATAATGTATTTCTGTAAATAAAAGAGGTAAAATAAGTAAATAATAAAAAATTTAAATATTTTAATAAATATTTTTTTAGAAGTATCTATTTATGTAAATATTTTTAGTTTATAAGACTTTATTTAGGTAAAATAATTGGTCTTTAAACCCATCGGATTTGGTCATAAATATGATGCATGATCCCACGGGCACAACAGCCTCACCGTCACCATTATCACTGTGAATGATGAAGTGGTGCCTTCACTCCATTCTATGCCCATCACTCGCGGTCGTGGGTCTACAATGGACCTATTTAATGCGAGAATCTGCAGTGAGTTTAGTAGCTCCACCTTCGTCTGTGACCCTGATTACCTATCACCTCTTTTATAGAAAAGTGGTACACATATGCTCCAGTTGGCTGCCAACTTCAGTTCATCTTTATAATTTTACTTTGTATTACATTACCATATTTACTTTATCAATACATATATATCATTTTAACACTCAATTCAATTAAATTTTAATTTTATTTAAATTGATTCTTGAATTTTTTAATAAATAATAAAATAACATAATAACTTGGTGGAAAGTTTTGGGTGTTTATATTGTTTTTTTTTTATTTTTATTTTTACCAAACTTTATAATTTATATGGCTTGTTTTTCAACTTTCCAAAATATTTCCATTATGTTTGGCAGGATTCTAGAGTTTGAATGATTTATGTTAGGAATAAAAGCACTTAAATGAGAAGCACCCATTCTAACATTGACCGGTAATAAGACAGACAGACACATATAATATATTTCCTTTTATTAATCTTTGACTTTAGAATTATTTCGTATTATTGGTCTGATAGTTAAAATGTGAGTAATACTTGATTTCATTCAAAATTAAATCTATCCTTTATAATAGTGGCTAAAAATATCAACCTTAAAATCTAAATGTATTCATTTTAATATTATTCTCCTAAAAATTCCCAAATTGATCTCTTAGATTAGACTCCTAATGCAAAATGTTTAAAATTATTTAAATTTCTAAAGAACCTTCTCAATAAAATTATTCACATGATGAATATAGGCAAATTAGTAACTTCATATTTTGGTTAAAGCAAAAACTGTAACTTAGAATATACTTAACAAAATACCAATAAGATCTTCACTTGTGTTTAGCACCTTAATTTTATCCATATTCAAAAGTTAAAACAAAAGATGATTTGTCAAAATCTTTCTATTGACACACTAAAAAAAATACATTTCACTCTTACAAGAAGTCACCATTTATAGGATCAAAGCCACGAAAAAAATGACCAACAAAGAAATTAGAGTCAAGCAATCATAATTAAAAATTAAAACCTCAACTTCCAACTTAATTTTTATAATATAAATTCATCGCAATCCCTGTTATATAATATAAATTTGTTGATAAAAAAAAATATATATATAAATTCATTGCAGTCTCTGTTAAAAGGCATGAACAAATCATTTTTATTTTTTAACATTACAAACAGACAGTGAAAGATCTCAACTCAAATTTTCAAGTGATGCTACATCAATTTGGCCACTAACCTCACAACCCACTTTAGTTTTTAAACTTTGCACTAATATATTAATACATTAGCTTCCCACTAACCCCTTTTTTTTTTCTTCTTTCTCCTAACTAGAATTCTATTGAGCTTTGTCCCCACAAAACTACCCAAACGTTTCTGTTTCTTAAAAGGGTCTGTTACATAGAACAGTGAGTTTATTGTATTAAGTAATGACCTTTTTTTCTGGGTTGGTTTTATTTTTGTGTTTAATTGTCAGAGGTAACTGTTTATTCAGTTTCAAAGCTGAGAGCTTTAGTTCACAGACAAAAACATAAAAGCTGAGTTCTTTGATTCAGGGTTTTCTTGTGAACTTCCTTGTCACTATTTTTCTTGCACGGTTGCACCGTTTGTGGGTCTTGTTTAATCTAACTTCTTATTATTAGTTATTACTATTGTTTTCCTTCAAGCTATCATTCAGTTTGTTGGTACAATGAAGTATTCATTTTTTGTTCTTTTGTTTATTGTTTTTGCTAATGAAAAATTAAAGTTCTTTATTATCATTGAGGGGCTGTGAGATTTTGGTGCTTTATGTTTACGGGATGGGTGTTGTGGTGGTGCCAGCAATTCTTCAGCTGGTGAAATTCTTTGTCGTTGGCTTTGTTTTCACTGTTCAAGGATCTACAGGTAAAATATGATTTTTTTTTCTACTGTATTTTGTTAGAACTCTCAGTTAGTTAGAGATTTCCAAGTTCATGTTGATTTAATTAGTTCTTTAAAGTACAATCTAGGATTGGGCGATCTGGATTAGTGTAATCTTATCATGCTAATGTCACTGTGTGTATCTTACACATATTTTCATTCTGGAATCAGATTTTAGTTTTATTTAATTTGTTGCCCATAGAAGAGCTGATCGAGTAGCTAGACCTGTTTGGACTGTTGGCTTTTTATAAATCTGAACTTGTCAAAGTTCTATGATTTAAAAAAAAAAAAAAAAAACTATTCTACGTTTGCTATATAAACTGAGATCACAGCTTCTAGGTTCGAGTTGAAGTCATTGAAATGTTGCTGACTTCTGAGAGCTAGTAATTTTACCATTGGTCTAAACTCAGGCTTCGCACTCTCCCGACACAAGATGAGCTTATTTTGTTTGGAACAGTTTGAATTAAGATAGTCGTTTTTCTTTAGGGAAATGCAATAAGCATCTCTATCAGCCTGCAGTATTATTTGGTTATTTGAACTCATGCAAGGGAGGTCCATTCTCCATTGCTTATATTCCAATGTCTAGGCTAATTTTGCTAAGCTACTCCTTGAAGAGGACAGAGGCATTTTCTGGTTATGGAGTATCATATTGATTGTGAACTATGAATAAATGTTGATGTTTTTTTAAAGTGGCACAAGTTTGATACTAATCTAATATTCCATTAAATCTAAATGCTAAAAATTGATATCTGGCTCTAACTAGTCCATCTTTCTTGAGTTTCTTTATAGATGCTGTTGGCTTTTATCTTCTTCAGGATACAATATTTCTCCTTCTCCAGCAGTCTTTTCTGAGGCTTCTCCAACAGGGGGAACATTTCCCCCCTATAAAGGGCCATTGCAGGGCTCAGTATCCCAGCCAAATGGTAACTTGCATTAACACACTTCGAATTGTTTGCTAATATAGGGAATGCTTGAAACAGTTTCTGCATTTGACAATACAGGGTCAGCTTCTGCCCCATTGCCCCAGGAAACTACAGGACATGTACCATCCTATTCACCTGGCAGTCCAGTAGCAAGGGATCCAGATAATACAGCTCCTCCACCACTAACTTCTGAAGGACATGTACCACCCTTATCACCAAGCATTCCAATTATGTCTCCCCCATACAAAGCAGCGCCTCCACCATTGGTTGCTGAGGGACATGAACAGCACATGCCACCAAATTCCTCTCAAAAAAAGGCCCCAATGAGACAGACTCCTGTACCTGTGCCAGGTTCTCTATATTACTCACTAGAATTTGTTTTGCTTAGCATTTCAGGTTAACTTGGTTTCTAAAGTCATTGTATTATTATAACATCTGGTTCCAGTATCAACACCATCGGAGAATTTACCGCACATTTCACCAATCATCCATCCAATTGCACCTGAGGCTTCACCACTCATCAATGCTAGTGCACCTGAAATTTCACCACCTAGTGCTCATCATGATAATACACCGTATACTGGGGCTTCTACACCAAAGTCAAATGCACCAGGTTTGCAAGCAGTGTGTATTTTCCTTCTACTGCAACTGATTCTTTAATTAATTTAGATAGGCTACTATTTTTCATTTCTCTTCCCTTTTCCCAAATTATGATATCAGTTGAATCTCCACCAAGGGAATTGGGACAAAACCAGTCATCATCCCATCTGATTGCACCGGCAAAAATGCTGCCATCTGTGCCACCTGGTGAGCATTGTTACAATAATATTACCTTTCTTTTTTCCTCGTTAGAAAATTCAAATTGACCCAGTTGTTGCTTGTTTGACAAAAGCAGTGTCAACTTTATCACCAACAGGAGAGTTGCCACGGCATTCACCAGCAATCCTCCCTGGGGAACCACCTTCTAAATTACCAGGTTCTACTCACAGAAGCACTTAAAAATTGCAATTCATCTTTAAGTTGCTGTTGCTTTGATTCAAATTGTTCATTTTCAATATCATATTTGATGCTCTTAATAAATTGAAACCTTTTGTTTTGCAATTTAGCATTGAGTTGAAAGACCATGGCATAAGCAATCCTAAAATGTCTCCTTGCTCTCTGTCATCATAAAAGGACGTGTCACCTGAACTTTACACGTTGATTATGACTGATAAGATTTTGATTAAAACTTATTTCTGGAAAAATTGATGCTGCCAACTAAATTTGTTAGATTGTAGTGTTGTTCATCATCATCAAAAGCATTAAGTGTACATATGAGAGCCATTCCCCATTAGAATAATCTGTTCCACAATGTTTGCTCATGTTGCTACTTAGCTTTCTATTCATCACAATTTAGTATGACATCTTTGTTAAATAAAATGTACTAAGAACCCCATTTTTTTGTTGATGTATATATATAGCTTTTGTTTAGCCATTTTGCTCTTTCTAATTGCTAATTATTTTCCAAGGCAATGAATGTTTCCATTGAAAATTGATTTACCATAGAAGGTGGTATTCCAATTGACTTTCACTGGCAGTATTTTTTCATACCTACAATTATTATATATGTCATTGTCGCCATCTTAATTGCAGGTCCTGGTACTTCTCATGCAACAACTCCTACCCCAAGTATTGGCTGGAAAAGAGATGGAATTCCGGTTGCTGCACCACCATACAATATGCCCAAGCATTTACCTCTTGTAAACCATTCCCCAACCAAAGGTCTGCATTTTTAAACTGCATTTTGACCAAATCACTAAAAGTTCACTGCTTTAGTGACCAAAATAACTAATTGTAGGTTTTCTTTCTAATGTAGCTCCTTCAACACATCAATCCACAGTGCACTCCAATAATGGTCCTGTTCCATCTTTGTCACCTCCTAAGTCTCCTCTAAATAAAGGGAATCACTCTCCTGCATCTTCACCTTCTATCCCATTTCATAAGCAGAACCATTCAAGGACTAGCATCAATAGCCCTGCTCCTGCATTACCTCCTCCCTCTTCGAAAAAGCAAGGTCCACCTTTTATAGTTGAAAATATTTTCAACTTCACGAATATTTTGTGGTTTGTCCAGCCTATAACATTTCTTGATCTTATTTCCATTTTTTTGGTGCTTTTTGCAGGTCCGGCTGTCTCTCCATCATTTCTTCCAACAATCAAGCGAACACACTATGCTCCTCCACCTCTTAGTCCAGGTACCATAATAAGTGAAAGCTTCGATGTTTCACTTTCAGAGCAGTGATATAAATGGCCATATCAGTTTCTAATGCAGTTCTTGCATTGCAGGATCTTCAGCTTCAGTATCACATTCCTCTCCTAAACCATTGATCAGTGACTCACCTGCTCCTTCACCATCTCCACCAGCAGCATCTGGCTGGACCAAAAGTAAGAAAATCCCAGCTTTTTTCTTTCTTTCCTTCTTTTACTGGAGAAAAGTTTACTTAACTTATTGTATCATGATTGCATATTCAAGTGCCTGTTATTTCCCCTAAAGTTCCTCCACTTGAGCCTTCACCAAGGAGTCCAAAAACGCTCCTTCCACCACCAGTTCATGCATTGCCACCTCCTCCTCCAAATGAAGGTACTTCTTTCTGTCGATGGCTTTTTTTTTTTTTCTGTTTTTTTGTGTCAGTTAACCTCACTAAAATAATGTAACACATTGGTTGATTATATCTGTAGATTGTTCGGCAACTATTTGTGTGGAGCCATATGCAAATACTCCGCCTGGTTCTCCATGTGGTTGTGTCTTGCCCATGCAAGTTGGACTGCGCCTCAGTGTTGCACTATATACCTTTTTCCCTTTGGTTTCAGAGCTTGCTCAGGAAATTGCTGCTGGTGTTTTTATGAAACAAAGTCAAGTTCGTATCATGGGAGCCAATGCTGCTAGCCAGGAACCCGAGAAGACCATTGTCCTCATTGACTTGGTTCCCCTTGGGGAAAGATTTGATAATACGACTGCCTTTTTGACTTATCAGAGATTCTGGCATAAACAAGTAGTAATAAAAGCTTCATTTTTTGGTGATTATGAAGTATTATATGTACGGTATCCAGGTATTTAAATTTTGTGATTAGGTTGTTAGGTTTATCTTCTTCGTGTAGATATTTTTGCCTGGATCTTAGTCTGAAAGTATTACATTTACAGGTCTTCCCCCATCTCCACCTTCTGCACCTTCTGGCATTACTATAATTGATGATGGGCCATATTCTGGCAATAACGATGCAAGAACAATAAAGCCCCTTTGGGCTGATGTACATAAAGCGCACCAAAAAGATGGGCTTGGCGCTGGCATG
Source organism: Mallotus japonicus (assembly GCA_949634005.1). NCBI lineage: Eukaryota > Viridiplantae > Streptophyta > Magnoliopsida > Malpighiales > Euphorbiaceae > Mallotus > Mallotus japonicus. Next base: position 6,688 of record CATIWK010271935.1, read on the forward strand.
ATTGCTATTATTGCCCTGTCAGCTGCTGTAGCACTAATTTTATGCTCTGCTGTTGCTTGGGTTTTGCTGGTTAGGCATAGAGGCTGTATGAGTCAACCAACACCAACTCAGCAGCCTTTGCCCCCCTCAGTTGCAAAACCATCAGGTAATTTCTATGCTTATTAGAACTGGTCCACTTTGGCCCATCATAAGATAAGTGCCTTTAGTACAGGCATAAGTGCTGATTAGTTGCTCCTTGTGATTGAACTCAACATTGTCTTGCAATCATGTAAAACAAAAAAATTAAAAGGAAACATGAATAAAAAACTTGAATACCACTTGCGCTAACAAATCTAGCCCTATAAGTTGGAGCTTTCATGCTATACTGGATTTACAGGTTGCCTAGGCACACATGCTTTAGCCTATGTCATTTTTGTTCCATCCTAATACATTTGGTTTAGTGTTTAAAAGAAATTGAAAGTTTTGCTTTTTTTTGAAATAAAATAAGAAGATATGAATTTTTGTAGGTACTACAGGGTCAGTAATTGGAAGTGGTCTAAGTTCTGCTTCCTTGTCATTTGGGTCTAGCATTGCACCTTATACAGGATCAGCTAAGACCTTCAGTACAAGTGAAATTGAAAGCGCTACAAATAATTTTGATGCTTCAAGAATACTTGGGGAGGGTGGCTTTGGCCGTGTTTACAATGGTATTCTTGAAGATGGGACCAAAGTGGCAGTGAAAGTTCTCAAGAGAGATAATCATCACGGTGGTCGAGAATTCTTGGCAGAGGTTGAAATGCTAAGCCGTCTTCATCACAGAAATCTGGTCAAACTGATTGGAATATGTACAGAGGAACATACACGCTGCTTGGTGTATGAACTCATCCCAAATGGCAGTGTAGAATCTCATTTACACGGTAGTGGTTTTTTCTTTTCTGATGATCCATTTTCGAGTTGAGAAATTTACCATTTTTCTTTAATTGGTTAATTTCCTGCAGCATAGTTATTTTGGGTCCTTTGTGTTTTGTCAGGGGCTGATAAGGAATCTGCTCCACTGGACTGGGATGCACGGATCAAGATAGCACTTGGTGCAGCTCGAGGTCTAGCTTATCTACATGAGGATTCAAGTCCCCGTGTCATACACAGGGACTTCAAGTCTAGCAACATCTTATTGGAACATGATTTCACACCAAAAGTGTCTGACTTCGGTTTGGCTCGAACTGCCATGGATGAGGAAAACAGACATATATCAACCCGTGTGATGGGAACATTTGGGTAAGAATTCTGTTCTGGTTGTATTTAGTTGTGCAATATCTGCTCGGTTGCACAAGTCAAATATACATAATACATATGGCCTAATACAGCATGACTTATGGTTGTTGCCTGTCACACTTAAAATGGGTAGTTTAGCTTCACAAGCACATAAACAGAAACAACTTGTTCAGCTCCTAATATAGCCCTAGATTCTTGCTTCTAATGATAATTGGCCATATTTACATACTCTATGTGGAGGAAAAAAAATTAAAGTTTTTGGGCTTTTTGATGATATTTCTCCTCAATGAGAGGCTATCGTTTGAAGCAATCTCCAAGGTTGTCTGTAGATCTTTGATTTAAAAATTTTTCACTGTATCAGTGATTTATTGAATTGATGTTTCATCCAGGTATGTAGCTCCAGAATATGCTATGACTGGCCATCTTCTTGTCAAGAGTGATGTATATAGCTATGGTGTAGTTCTTCTAGAGCTCTTAACAGGTAGAAAACCAGTGGACATGTCACAGCCTCCTGGTCAAGAGAATCTAGTTGCATGGGCTCGCCCTCTTTTAACAAGTAAAGAAGGGCTGGAAATAATTACAGATCCATCTTTAGGATCTGATGTCCCTTTTGACAGTGTAGCAAAAGTAGCAGCTATTGCTTCAATGTGTGTACAGCCAGAGGTATCCCACCGTCCATTTATGGGTGAGGTTGTTCAGGCCTTAAAACTAGTAAGTAATGAGTGTGATGAGGCGAAAGAAGTAGGTTCAAGAAGTTCCAGCGAGGAGTTATCTGTTGATATGGAAGCTGAAGCCGGTGCAGGCTCAGGACATCTGCGAGATCCTTTCCAGAGTCAAACTATAGTGCCCGATTATGACTCTGAGCCAGATGTAGAAAGGGGACTGCCAATGTCAGATTTATTCGGTTCTTCAGCCAGGTATGGGAGACAGGTATCAGGATCATTTAGGAGATACTCTAGTTCAGGTCCGCTGAGAACAGGAAGGGGTAAACAGTTGTGGCAGAGGATGAGGAGATTGACAGGGGAAAGTGTGAGTGAACATGGGGCCATCTTCAGACTATGGCCAGGTTCACATTGAAAATTTGATAAAAAATTTTTGTTTACACTGACATCTCTGATTTTTTACTATCAAATTCCCAAATACCAAAATCTGATCCTCCACGCAAACAATAAAGAGTTGCATGGATTCAGTTCTCTACACAAACAAGAACAATCTGCAGGAGCCTGGAACTGTGAAATAAGTGAAGTTAACCAGGAATGCAGGTATTCAATGCCATAATTTCTGGGCAACAGCCTAATGGTTATGGTTCATAAACAGGCTTGTGGGGAGCCTGAAGCTGTGAAATTAGCTCTGGAGAACAAAATGATTTGGGTAGCATCTATAACTGGAGATGAAAGCATTCAAGTTCAAGGCTTTCATTTTTTTTTCTGTATAACCAAAAAAAAAAAAAAAAAAAAAAACTTGGAGAACTGGCAGAGTTGTTGTAATAAAACAATGAAAGTGGTAAATATTTGGAGCAACTTCAAAATCTTTTTGAATGTTGGGTCCCTGCATTGCATGCATTTTATATAGGAAAATTGGAATATGAACACGTTACCAAAATGTATAGACTATAGAGATGTTTTACTTGCATTTTCAAGCAGCTGTACCCAAAAAAAAAAAAAAAAAAAATCATTTTCTAGATTTCTAGAGTTGGTGTCACTAAGACCGTGTTTGGTAGTAGTATGCAAATAAGATAATAAACTCTAATTAGTTCATTCTTTATTTATTTATTCATGATGGTCTATCGATTATATATTGGAAAGTAGTATTTAATTATTTTTGAATGATACTATATATAAATGACGTTGTATATTATATTCAATATTAGATATGTTGATTAGAGATTAATAAAATTGATTCTAAATTTAATTTTACTTTTCAACTTAATATTCATAATATTTGGAGCATTGAAACTAAGGAATTTCAGAAATTTTTTGAGGTAAATTATTAACACTTTTTCTGTCAATATAAAATGTTTAATACAATGTTTAAATGATTTTTTTTAGTAAGTTGAAATAAAATTATTTAAATATATAAATTATATTTTTAACAAATTGAAGTGTCAAAATGAGTAATTTATAAGTTAAAAAGGTACAGGTATTTCTTCTGTTAGTCAAGTCAACATAAACAAGAGTGAAGATGCAAGCCAATCACTTCAAACAAACGGCCCAGATTTCTCCAAGACAGATTCCACGAAACTTTAACCTGCAAACGTTACACCAAAATAACGAGAACGAGAAGCTCAGCCAACGACAAAAAAAGTCATAAAAGAGAGACGCTTCTAAAGTACTGAGAAACCTTGCTCTCTTCGATCAGAGACACCGAAGCGAAGAAGAAGAAGAAGAAGAAGAAGAAGAAGAGTCTCATCAATGGTAGCAATCTCAATCTCACTCTCAATTTACCTCAATTTCATACATTCGATTTCATGTATATTTCTCTTTTATGAACTATAACTTTATTTGAAGGCTTCAAAACCGATCGCGAGTCCGGTTCCAGTGAATTTGTATCCAGTGCTAGCTGTCTCCATGCTTGCGATCGGCCTCCTTGTCACCGCTTCTTTCTTCATGTAAGCTCGATCCGATTTATGCTATTGTTTTCTCTTTTTGTTTAATTAGATCTAGGCTTTTCAGTAGATTGATCGAATCAGTTGCAATTGTTTCTGGATAATTGATTATTTATGTGATTAATTGTAGTGTTCTGGGATTCATTTACCTGAATTTTATTTTGTTTCTCAAATCTCACACTAAATGTTGATAAATTATGTAAGATTTTTCGATTACAGGTTGAATTTTATTAGAGCACTTGCATTTTTAGATTTGGAAAATTTTGTTTTACATGCTTTCGAGGACCTCTCTCTCTCTCTCTCTTTTGGGGCAAAATAATGCTTTATAGAATTCACCATGATACCTTCAGTGTCTGTGAATTTGTATACGATTGCTGTCTTATTATTCCTTTTTAGTGCTATTTTTACGTGTTGTCTCGACATGTTTATTTGGAAAAAGAAGTTTTTAGTTGGCCTGATTAATGTAACTGTGTTTTCAAAAAATGCATTTTGCATCAAAATTTGTCACTTTTAAGGAGCTGCTTTCAGAGTTTTAAGCATCACTTTGAACATAGCTGTATTCAGTTGCCCCCTGCAAAATTTGAGTGCTAATGGCTTGTTATGCTTTTGTTACCTCTATATTGCTGTATGTGATACTGCCAAATTCGGAAAATGCCGCTCCATATAATGTAGAAAGGAATTCTTTATTTTATGTAATCGTAAATGTTCCTCCATTGGGCTTTCCCTTCGATTTCTGCAGCCATTTTCCTGGCTGAAAATAAAAACCATAGAGTGAGTATCTGCAATGAGCAAGTATCAATTAATTAGCCTTGTGCTCTCGAATATTTATAGCTTGATTTCAATTTCATCATTTTAGTGTTATATCTAGCAATGCATGGCTTATATGTGCCATTTTTGTGAGTATCTGCCATTTTCGTCTATTACAGCTTTATGTATCCTGTGCAGCTATGAAGCTACCTCATCCAGGCGTAATCGTAGCCTTGTCAAGGAGCTTACAACAGGAGCACTGGCATCCTTCTTTCTGGTAGGTTGTTGTACCTGTTTGTTTCCTGCCTGTAATTGGTTATTGCAAATTTTGTTTTGAGGGCTGACATTAGTTAATGATATCTGGTGCAGGGTTTTGGGTCCTTGTTCCTGCTTCTGGCATCTGGTGTTTTTGTTTAGGTCTTGATGTTGAACCTTGAAATTTTGCTGAGCAATATCAGTTATATGCGAAGGATTTATGTGGTTGACATTTTCAGTTAATAGGAAATTTTTTCTTGCTTAATTAGCTGTGGACTGTAACTGTTACAACTTATAAACATTTCGAGTGGTTTCTGGCTTCAGCCTTCAAGAATTCTTCCTAATCAACATTGTTTAAGTTTGATGGGAGCTATTTAGATATGGTCTATGCAGCTTTATTTATTATCTTCCCCTCTTTGCAGAGACTCATGATTTTGTAACAAAGAAAGAAAAAAAAAGTGTTTGAAATAGATATACTAGATCTGGTTTGGGGAGTCCAGTAAATTTACATCAAAAGGTACTCGAAGTCATGTGTTTAATAAGATTGCATCAAAAGGGACTATAAGTAATGGGCATGAGACAAATCATTACAGTATGATCGACCCACTGCATCAGAAGTTCGACGTTGATCTTAGTGCATTGCCGCATGTAAATCAAAAAGCAATTTTTTTTTACTGCTGTTGATTCCAAAATTTACCTAATAAAGCACTTTTTTTTTTTTTTTTTTTTGAACAGAACCTAATAAAGCACTTGGCATGCCTTTGTTACCTGTGTTTAACATCAAGTTTCGACCAACTAGCCCTTTGTAACTACAATTTTAAAATGTTAAGCTTAAGGATGGATGCTATTCTATTTTTAGGCGTAAAGAGGCCATCCATTTCAAATCTGTACCAGCTCTAACCGATACCCCATATAAAAACAGCTTTAAACACCATAATAAAATGGGCTGCTGGTAAGTGACTCAGCTTTTGACTAGCTGACCACAATCTCCTTTAACTGCTCAAAAGGAAACCGTAACGTTCCGTTCTTCTGGTCCTGGGTGTAATTAACCCAAATAAAAATAATAGACGGAGGCATACTCTTATACCGACTCGTGTCCCCCACTTTCTTCAACCCGAGCGTGTTATATCCAACAAACTCCTCATTCCCTTCAAAAAAAAAATCACCATATTTATTACAAGCATCCTCTCCATTTTTTCACAATCTACAGTAGCGGTAGTAGTGTGGTGGTAGGTCCACTCCGCCATTTCACACCCACACTCCGGTCCTGGTCGATTTTTCTTTTTCTTTTTGGTTGTTCTCTTCAACACTTATATATAAAGAGTCGCCGAGAGTGAGCTAGCTTTTTTCTTCTTTTCTCTCAAATGGAGCCTCAAGTGCCGAAAAAGAGGGGCCGAAAACCCAAGCCCAAAGAGGACAGAGATCAACAAGAACAGCAGCAGCAGAGTGCTGGTAGCAAAATGAAAGAAGGGAAGAAGTCGCAGCAGCAGCATCAGCAGCATACTGTTGACGAGAAGTACGGTCAATGGAAAACTTTGGTTCCTGTTCTTTATGACTGGCTCGCTAATCACAATCTCGTTTGGCCTTCACTCTCTTGCCGGTACTTTGTTTTTAAAATTTTTTTTCGGTTTTTTTTTGTTTGGCTCTGTTGCTGTATCATTTCTAGGGTTTTGTGGAGTGAAAATGTGATTTGCGATCTGTTTTAGCTGTTTTTTGCGAGTTTAGTTACGCAAACCCTAGCGCAAATGCTATGTTCAGCTTGGTTTCCATTTTTCACAGTAGAAAATATAAAATGAGATGAGAGATTTGAATTGTGATTTGGCGCAATTTTTAGGTCATTTCAATTTTCTTTGTGAACAGGTGGGGTCCACAGCTGGAGCAAGCTACCTACAAAAATCGCCAACGTCTCTACCTTTCCGAGCAGGCGAGTTTGCTTATTATTGCCCAACAATGTGTTCTTATTTTTGTTTTGTTTTATTGATTGATCTTGTTTTGTTTTGTGTTGGGCAGACCGATGGTAGTGTTCCAAATACTTTGGTAATTGCAAATTGTGAAGTTGTGAAGCCTAGAGTTGCTGCTGCGGAGCACATATCTCAGGTGTTTTATTTCTATACCATCTTATTCTCTTTGTTTCGTTCTCTTTCTTCAATTGTCGCTTTAAAGATTTATGAAATTGTCTTGAACTAACATCTATAATTGCTTTTACTTTGTAGTTTAATGAAGAAGCTCGCTCTCCTTTTGTTAAGAAGTACAAGACCATCATACATCCTGGAGAGGTATGAATATAAAAATGTGTCTTTATGAACATTCAAATGTATGAAACCATATCAGCTGATTAAGTTGGATGTGTTTCTCTGTTTTACTTAAATTGCAATGACAAATTGTTACAATTAGAAAGATGTCGTAAAATCTTGTTCTTTATTGATGTGCTGGAACAAAGAGATTCTATAAGAATCTCGTTCTTTTGTTAAGCTAACTCCCTGTAACTACCTTTTGCTCTATTTTCTGAACTAGTATTCTTTTGCAGGTGAACAGGATCAGGGAACTCCCACAAAATAGTAGGATAGTGGCCACTCATACTGACAGCCCTGATGTGAGTTCAGCAGTTTTTGGTTGGTTTATTTTGTCAGAGGATATGCTGGTTCTTTTATACTGTTTCTTCCCTAATTAACCAATTTTATCGTTGCTTTCATTGTGGATGGACAATTCAGGTTCTCATATGGGATGTTGAAGCACAACCTAATCGCCATGCTGTTCTTGGAGCTACCAATTCTCGCCCAGATTTGGTATAGTTTCTCAGTCTTTATTTTTTAGTGCTTTTCTTTGTTTTATGCGAGAAAGTGTTTGTGTTTTTGTGGAGTAGGGTGGGTGTCATTGTTTCTCGCATGCATTTTAACATCAACTAAAGATTGCTACCATGAAAATGAAAGTAGCAAATACATGTAGCTGTAGCCATTCTGTTTTTATAGAACATAATCTTGTTCGATTTGGGTATATGGTGCATTGTAGTAAGTAGTTATCTTTAATGTGCAACTCTTCTTGCAGATTTTGACTGGACATCAAGATAATGCAGAATTTGCTCTTGCAATGTGCCCAACTGAACCCTTTGTGCTTTCTGGAGGTTGGAAAGTTGCATTTATTGCTACGGATAAAATTTTTGCATTATTTTTTAAGTATTATTTATGAACTGTTTAGCTATGGCACTGTTTTTCTTTTTGTTTAGTGTCATATTGATTATTTGTTTCACTCCCATAGTGCCCATCTGATAGATTAGCTGAATGATTATATCTTTAGAAGATTTTCGTCTAAGCAGGGAAATTTTCATTGCAGGGAAGGACAAGTCAGTGGTTTTGTGGAGTATCCAGGACCACATAACAGCATCTGCCACTGATCCAGCAACAGCCAAGTCTCCCGGATCTGGTGGATCAATCATTAAAAGACCTGGGGATGGTAATGATAAAACTGCTGATAGTCCTTCTATAGGACCACGAGGCATCTACCAGGGGCATGAGGATACTGTTGAAGACGTGACATTCTGCCCATCCAGGTATCTTGCATGGTTTCAAGTTAATTGCAGATAATCCCTATGATGTTATAGTTGCTTTTGGAAGAGGTTCCAAAACTGTTCCTTCGCCTGTTTTTAGGAAAAGCCATTAAATACGGTAGTCATAGTCCTTTTTTTTCAATGTTTTTTCATGTATGCAGTTTGTAGAGTTTATGCAAATTGTAATTTCAGGATGTCATCAGCACTTTCTGATTTTATGGCCTTCTAATTGTTGGAGTTATCATAATATATAGCAATTGCCATTTTTTTGCTGAAAGGAGAGGAAGATCTTATATATTTTCTATTTTTTCTGCATGCTTTTGTGGTTATGGTTACATATATGGACAGCAAGCAATTTTTTTTTTTTCCTGATAAAAGTTTTATATCTGCTGAAGTGCACAGGAGTTTGCTAGTGTGGGAGATGATTCCTGCCTTATATTATGGGATGCTCGAGTTGGCGCTAGCCCTGCAGTCAAGGTTAAATTGATTTTTAATTTCTCTTGATTTTGGTTGAAAAACCGTGTCTTAAATTATAGTGCTGACAATTTCCAGGAACAAAATAATAAAATTTGCAAGCCAGATAGATCGTCATAAATGTAAACATGCAACATTGCATCAACTTTTATTATTTTGTTATGTAGTTTTTAGCCTCAGCCTGATAACTAGTGGAAGCTTTTGAGTTTTGATTACTTGCTTTAAAACCCAACCCCTGTTGGAAGTGAGTCCATTTTTTAGGTCTCTATCATACCATTCTTGAGAGTTATTTGATGGGTTCGAAGATAACGGGTGTGGATTTGACGACCCAACATCTTTGGGTTTCTTGTTTTGACTTTAATGTGTTGACATTGAATTGGATGAGTATTTGATTGAAAATATTGCTCTTCTTTCGCAATTCTATTCTCATTTTGTCAAACCTTTTGTGATACTCCTTTTTGAAATTGTGTTTGTTTACTTCATAGTGTTACAAAGTTACAGAAAATATATAGTTCTGTTTTGTATTTTGGTCATCAGGTTGAAAAGGCACACAATGCTGATCTTCACTGTGTTGATTGGAATCCCCATGATGATAACCTTATTATAACTGGGTATGGCACAAAGTTATGTTAATTACAGTTGCCATGTCTTTTTAAGCTATGTGTGTGAAATAGATTTTTGGTTTGCTTTTGCTACTCTGAATTTTGTGGTTGTGCAAAGATGACAAAAAGCTTTAAGTCCTTTTACATTGTTCATAATTTCTCCAGGTCAGCAGACAATTCTGTTCGCATGTTTGATCGACGAAATCTCACTTCTAATGGAGTTGGGACTCCAGTCTATAAATTCGAGGGCCATAAAGCTGCTGTTCTTTGTGTACAGGTACTAATTTCCTCTTGCAACCTGGAAGTTCAAAATGCTGTTTGTATAAGTTTTTACTAATTTCTTCCGTTCCTTTTCCAGTGGTCTCCAGATAAGTCATCTGTGTTTGGAAGTTCTGCAGAAGATGGTCTCTTAAATATCTGGGATTATGAGAAGGTTTGGATGTTTAGTTTCATCATGTTCTCAATGGTGTTTCACATCTTATCTTTTATATATATTCTTGCAGGTTGGTAAAAAGACAGAGCGCCCAACTAGAGCCCCAAGTTCCCCTGCAGGATTGTTTTTCCAGCATGCTGGGCACAGGTATGTAACTCATTGCAAACTTCATCTCAAGGTGAACATATCTCCATTTTGTGAAAATTCCAGATGACTTGTAATCTCTGGAAAAACTCAATCTTTCTTGAAATATGTACTGATTTGCTCTGTTCTTTTTGTTTTGGTCTTTCACTCAATAACGATAACAAAGCATATCTTGAATGATTGAATACTAGTTTTCTTTTTGGAGTATTCTCTCTCATATTTCCTTCTGAACATAAAACTTCTCTTCTGAAGTTGTTATTTTCCTATTTCCCTGGGATAATTTTTTTTTTTCTTTATTAAACCAGGGATAAGGTTGTTGACTTCCATTGGAATGCATCTGATCCTTGGACAATTGTTAGCGTGTCAGATGATTGTGATACAACTGGAGGAGGGGGAACATTGCAGGTGCAGTTGGTTTTTTCCTATTTTGTGAATGTGCAAGTGTTATAGAACATATAAGTTAGTGCCGGAGATGAGCTAAAACTACTGCTAGAAGTTAAAACTGATGAAAATAGACATTAAATGTTGACTGTCGTGCCAAACCCACTGACTGACTAGTTAAAACGTTTTCCTGTTCCATACAGATATGGCGCATGAGCGATTTGATCTATAGGCCAGAAGATGAAGTTTTGGCAGAGCTCGAGAAGTTCAAGTCTCACGTGATTCAATGCGCTTCAAAGGCTTGAGGACTCGGGAATCAGCACTAGTTTACTATCTATCGTATGGATTTATCTATGTATTGTTTCGTCTCAAGGATGCTAGAAAATTGTGGAGATGACCATTGTAGGTATTTTATTTGATATTTAGGTTTTCAAGATTATGGCTTATTAGACGTTCTTGGTAGAGAGATTCATATACATTTCTGAATTTGATGGGTGAATTTTATGCCTAATTAGAAGAATTGATGTTTTTGAACACCAACCACCATTGTTGTCGCAAATCATTTGTGGAATCTAGCGAAATACTGTCCTTGTATCCAAGAATTGGAGCCGATTTAGAAATGTGACGCAGGACAAAAAATAAAAAAGGGCAGATCAAGAGGTCTTTGATGGGTGGAGTGTGGATATTTTGTTTAAAATGCAGGAGTTGTAAGCGTATTTTGTTGATGAAGAATGGAATGGGGTCCTTATTTATGCCTGCCTGCCACTACTCCACGTTCTAGTAAAAAAAGCTTACATTTAAGTAGGGTGTAGCCTAACCGAGCCGGGCCAAGTATAGGCTAGCTCAAGTTTGACTCGTTTATAATCGAGCGGAGCTCGCTATCCCATTTGGTGTTCACGAGTTTAAAGAAATTTTAAAAAATATAAACTATAAATAAAAATTATATATTAAAAATTAAAAATAAATTATTTATTAAATAAATTATAATATATTTAATAAAAATTATGATTTTTTTCTAATAATATATTTTAAAATATTTTTTACAATAGTATATAATCAAATTACTAAACATTAAAATTACGAACTGGTTCACAAGCTTTTATTTGAGTTTATTCGTGAGTTTCACGAGTTGAATTTTGTATGAGTTGAGCTCGACTCGTCTATTAAACGAATTTCAATATACGAACTTTTATCGAACCGAACACCGAGCTGCTCGCAAGCGGCTCGGCTTGCTTGCACCCTTGCATTTAAGAAGCAGGTAAAGGTTCCCGCCAGTTTAAGAAGCAGCAGCTGATGATGGAGGAGGCGAGAGATGTGACTGAGAGTTGTGGAGTATGGAAAATGAAACACCAAAATGACACCATAGCAAAGAGGATCAACTCTTCTTTAGGCGAGCTTTGGTTAGCAGTTGGCACCGAAAAAAAGAACAAAATCCAATGAATTCATAAACATGAGAATGGCCTTAAAATAAATTTAAAAAAAAAATTACAATGTGTATGAAAACTGAAAAAGAAAAATAACCAAAATATTATTCGACTTTGCTTGAAGGAGATTTTCAAATTAGAGGGGAAAAAAAAACGTCCTACTACTTTTTTTTGAAAAAAAAAAAACATTTATTAAAGTTGTATGTACTATTTTAGTGGTATGAAAAACATGGGATCAACCTTGGAATTTTTTGTTTTGTTTTTTAATGAAGTTGATCGACTTAGGCGATGGCTCTCATTATTATCATATGTGTCCTTCAATCATCTGTAGGCTTTTCTTTCTATCTCCTGGAGTTACTCTGATGATGATGATTATTAAGAGCGTGTTTGGTATAAATGAATTCCATAAAATTTTATGGAATTCATTTGCAAATCTAAATGATGAATGTTTGGTTTAAATGAATTTTATATGGAATTCATTTGCAATTCCAAATTTTTAAATTTGTAGAATTGATTATAACTAAACCAAATTCTATCAAAATTGTTGAAATTTTCAAATGAATTCCACAAATTTTAAGTTTATACTTTTAAATGACTAAAACACCCCCTCTTTACTTTTATTTTCAAAAACATCTTTATATTTAAAAGGGTATATTTAACAAAAACATGAATTAAAGATTTATACCAAACATAATATAACAAAATATGGAATTCATTTCAAATGAATTTTATAAATTATTCATTTAAACCAAACATACTTTATTAATAAAAATTCTTTTGCAAATGAATTCCATTTGGAATTCATTTCCAAATGAAATGAATTTCTTAAGAGTGTGTTTGGATGCAAACATTTGATTTGAAATCTTAGATTTCAAATATTGAAATTTCAAATACAAGGATTTCAAATAACATGTAGTTACATATCATTTTAAATCCTCATTAAATGAGTTGTCAAATTCATTGTGGATTTGTTTAAAATCCTCATAATACAAATCCATGTAGTTTCCAAACAGGAGATTTCATTGAAATCTAAATTCATACTCAAATCCTTTGCATCCAAACATAACATAATGGAATTGAACCAAACAAAGGCTAAATATACTTATCCTCTATTTTCATTTAGCTATCAGTTCATAAATGTTGAACACACAGCTTCCTTATGACTTCAACATATTTTCTTTAGGTATTCTAATTAAAATCTTGGTGAATTTCTTTTTCTTTTCTTCTCCCAAAATCAGCATATGTACATGTATGCATTTAAAATATATGTTAATTGTTAATGACATGAATATTTGGTATTGTGTGATTAGGATCCTTGACAACCTTCCAGTTTTTTGAAAATTTTGAAATGGCGGTAAATCAGATAGATGTGAACATGTTTTTCATCATCAACTCTTTCATTATTGTACTCTTCCTTTCAGGCATGGTTGCCATGACCATGATGAGGCATTACAAGCTACAATCACTTGGAAACACAAGATGAAGCATTTAAGGAAAGCGGCTGAATATTAGTACACGGTGAAGGTGTTTTCTGACTGCTTTCTAACTCTAGTTTACCGTGTGTACGTGCTGAAACTGGCGTCCAAGTTTTCAGGATGATACTTGTCGCAATGATTTTTGCCGTGATGGGATGGGTTTCCTTTCACCCCAACTGCGGTGGCCTTGGTTTGCTGCATACTCCTGTGCTCGCTTTACAAAATGTTAAAAGCTACACAGCGGAAGAAGATTGCCTTGAAAACAGCCTGCTATACTCTTTACCATTTTCTTTGTGCTGAATGCACTGATGTGGGTCCGCTTCCTTTTGGACTATGTTCACCTTGGTGCTCTTTAAGGTTTGGAGTACAAGTGCCATTGGTTCAGAAAGGCAGCAATTGAAGAACCTAGCACAAGTAACAGCGTTCATTGAGCTATATATTTTTCATCTTGACATCTATATATGGCTTAACCAATTCTATTACTATTACCTCTTTGCCTTTGGTTTCCTCTTAATAGAGTTTGTGATTGTAATCATCACTTGTGCATTTTTTTTTTTCCAAAGTAATTTCATATACTCTAAACACCGGCATCAATGAATATAGTAGATCACGGGACCATTACCTTCTCTTCAAAAGATTAGTCTATTAGGGTATGCAGTGTCTACACTTATAAGGCCAAGATCCCCTCTACAACTTTCTAATGTGGGATTCTTTAGTATTCGTGACATTAAGCTGTCCTACTAGCATATCTTCTCACAAAATTAAAAAGTAATGACTCAATACCATTTTTTTTAAAAACATTAATGACTCATACTCTGAAGCCATGATTTTGCAGTCTTCTATCAGTAGACCCAGGCTGAAATCAAACGAGAACCATCTATCAATGCATGATACACCTCCGGTGCATCCATTTCTATACTCACTTTGGGGAACTAAAATTTCTTCAACCAGCATAAAGCCTCCCTATCCCAATCACCTCTACCTGCACACCTCTGTTCTCCTCAATTGAATGGTTAAATCTTGTACCACTTAAACTACTCATGAGGGACTAATATATATATTATGAATTTTTTAATGTACTGAATATAATGATATAATGATGAAGATAATCGCTAAATATTAAATAGTTTAATGTATAATTTTTAAAAAAATATTTATACCGTAAGAAGTTAATTTTTATGTTTTCTCCTCAATTAAAAAAATTGATGCAGACGAGCATTAACATTATCACCGTTAGAATTTTGTTTGGTGAGCACGATCAACACGTGATATGTTATGCCAAAAACACATAAAAAGCTAAGCTAAAACGTGTCATCAAACACAACAGTCATTTCCTATAAAAAGGCCATTAAATTCAATTCTATGAAAATGAAATCTCACTTGTTTCATGATTCACATATAATTGAATTAGTAGTGGATTAGATGTCCAACTATCCTTCACTTTCTTTTTAATTATTCGGAATTTATTACACTCAATTTTATTTGAATAAAATTATAAAAATTATTAAATTTTTTAAATAACTCATTTTACATTATTATATACAATTCAAATTTAAAACGTAATGTATTCTTCGCATTTAATATCTACTAGAAAAATGACCCGCGTTCCACTGCGAATTATAAAAAAGAAAAATATTAAAAAACTGGCAATATTAATTTTGATGAAAATCCAACATTATATATATTAATTGGCATAACAAACCATTTATTCAAAATCCACTAAAAGCATCTGAATACAGTAAAACATCCAAATTTGTTGGAGGATTCACAAACCAAGAAGGGGATGACACATATGACTCATTTTTAGATATCCAATCCGCCATTCCATTTGCTTTCCTATTGATAAAATTTACAACAAATATTGTTTCATCTACAATATACTTGATATCCTGAATATCTGCTATTTTCCAGGAAAATCATCTATCGTTAAAAAAAAAAAAATTTCTTGTGTGCTTGTTGATGATATATGCACCACTATCTTTGAATCCGACTCAAATATTGATTTTTTCACCCCATTATACTTGGCCAACACAATTGCAGCAAGAATCGCCATTGCCACCCCTGTAAATGCTGATGGTAAGATAGAACTTAGTGACACAAAACTATGAGCACAATTTAAAGATTAATTGGTCAAATATTAATCTTTTTCTAATATTAAAATTATAAATTCAACTTATAATCAAACATCGAGTTCAAAAGCAAAAAGAAAGAGCCTAAGCAATACCTGAAATAATTTTTTTTTTTTAACAACAAACAGAACTACATTCAATAAACAAATGGGAAGGAACATCATAGAAGCATATTATAGAAATTACAAAATCAATCTTACATATGTTGTCTCTATATACCATTGCTAGCCCTGCTTTCCTGGAATTGACATCAAAAGATGCATCAGTATTAGCTTTAGTATAACATGGGGACAGAGCAACCCAATCATTATCTCTCTCTTCCGATATATCTTTTTGCTTGCATTAATTCATTAATAGAATTTAACACAGCTTGATAGCAAATAAAAGGATCAGGATCCTTACGCTTAAAAAATTTTAGCACTTCTATTTTTTCAAATGAACCATCCGAGATGCAAGAACAAAGCAAAATCTGCAAAATTTAAATTTGGATATCTAAAATAATTGTAAAAATGATAAAGAGTAACAATTATAATGACCACAAATTAAATATACTTGTTCTTACAAATGAAATAGAATCAGCACATCCATCATATCTCTTAGGATTTAGTCAAAAGTAGACATCTTCAAAGGCTCTTAAGACTCCTACTACATATAATGATTTTTATAGGATAAATAATAGCAAAATTATTCAACAAAGCCTTTAATAATGTATTGTTAGCTACAAATATGATCTTGAATACACTCTTTTGAGAGCAAATTTTACACTTTCAATTCACAAAAACTTACTTGAAATTCCAGTAAATCATATAAAAAATTAAACTCTCAAAAAATTAAAAGAAAAGTTAAGATTTCACCGAAAAAAATTAAAAGCATATCTATCTAAAGAAATAGCATAGGAGAATTATCAAGTAAAGAAGCAAATATCTTTCTTTTCCATTTAACAGAAACAGAAAATGCTTAATGTCAAGAGGTGGACATATACATTTTAAAATGGCCTAATTATCTAAAAAATCCTGAACTTTTACACTTTTAACAATTTTAGCACATTACAAAAACACTTTCCGATTGGTTTTAGTGCTGACGTGGCACCGAATATTTTTTTAAAAAAATTACTGACTCATCATGATCTAATTACTTAAAAAATCCTGAACTTTTATACTTTTAACAATTTTAACACATTCTTTTTAAATTTTTAAAAAACGGTATCGTACTATTAGTTTTTTAACAAAAACACTTT
Organism: Mallotus japonicus; assembly: GCA_949634005.1. Taxonomy (NCBI): domain Eukaryota; kingdom Viridiplantae; phylum Streptophyta; class Magnoliopsida; order Malpighiales; family Euphorbiaceae; genus Mallotus; species Mallotus japonicus. Next base: position 23,389 of record CATIWK010271935.1, read on the forward strand.
CCGGTTAGTTTTAGTGGGTTTTTTAGCTGACGTGGAACGTGGCACCGAAGCTGATTCTCGTCCAACAAGATTGTTTTCTTCAATGGTAAGTCGTCAACTTAGGCACTTCTCTCCAGTAACTGATGGCTTGTGGACAACTGAGATTTGGTCGTGGGTTCTACTGATTCTCAAGTCAAATTTTATAGCTCCAATCCAACCGCTTTTAGTATAGATTTTGCCAAGGAATGGTCAAGATGGAAAATCTTGGCCCACTTACAGGCACAAATGGTCAAATCAGGACTAATTGTAGGAAAGCGAATTGAGTCATACAATTAATTCTCCAATAATTCCATGTTGTAGCTAGTATTCTGCCTATAAAAACTATAGATTTAAGAGCATAGTAACAACTTACCTAATATTTAATTACTTAGTTAATGGGAAAATCAAGTTAGAATAATTGTTGAGATTTTATATAATTTTCAAAACACATTTCATTGTTGATTTTCATGTAATAAAAAAAATTATTGTTTTGTTGTCCCTATTTTTGTATATTCTATTGTCTGTGTTTTTGCTTAGTATTGTTGTTGTTTTGATTCCAAAAATCTCAGTTTTTCTTCTATAATTTGTTTGATTTATTATGTAGTACTATTGCATAATTTAATTCTATTTGTTTGGTTTTTAAATATTTAATTCCATTTCAAAAAGATCTGGTGCCACGTCAGCTAAAAAGCCACTAAAACCAATCGGAAAGTGTTTTTGTTAAAAAACTAATAGTACGATACTGTTTTTTAAAAACTTAAAAAGAATACACTAAAATTGTTAAAAGTATAAAAGTTCAGGATTTTTTAGGTATTAGGCCATGATGAGTCAGCAATTTTTTTTTATTTTTAAATATTCGGTGCCACGTCAAACAGCTCCGGTGCCACGTCAGCACTAAAACTAATAGAAAAGTGTTTTTGTTAAAAAACTAATAGTACGATACCGTTTTTTAAAAACTTGAAAGAATGTGTTAAAATTGTTAAAAGTGTATTTTTTAGATAATTGGGCCTTTTAAAATGAAGAAACAAAAAAAGCTTTAAATTAGGATGGATCCATCATCCATGGACAACATAGCTACCAATATTTCTGTTTTATTCGGACACTAACTTACGCTTTGTTTGTATGGGGTTTAGGGAAGGGGAAGAAAGGGGAAGCACGGTGAAGATGTCCAGCTCTTCTTGTTTGGGAACACCGTGATGAAGGGAGGTAAAGGTTTTGGGAGGGTAAACCTTAACCCTCCGTACAGGTTTTTAGCTCATTTTCTTACACTCCAAATCGGGGTGTAAGCATGGTAGAGGAAGGGGAAGCAATTTTTTTTCCAAAATTACCCTTTTCTTTGTTAGTCTTCAGCCTTATTTGTTATCTTCTTCTATTGCTGTTTTTTTTTTTTTAAAATCCAGCACTAAATAGGTAGTGAAAAAAATTTTGTCCCAAGATAAAAAAAAATGCATTTATGTAACAATATTTTATAATGAAAATTAATAAAATAAATATTACTGAAAATAAATTCAATATTATTATATTTTAAATTAAATAAAATAAATAAAACTGAAAAAAATTAAATATTATTATTATTATTTAAGTTAAATAAAATAAATATTATTTAACATAACTGGGGGTATTTATGTCTTTTATATACATAACTCATTCATATAACCCTTACCTCACCTCACTTCTTCCCAAACAACAATTAAATAATATATCTTCCCCTCCCTTACCTTTCCCATACTTACCCATCCTTACCATTCCTTACTAAACCATGGCCTCACAGCATCCAAACATAGTGTTAATCTCTTGCAAATTAGAATAGTCTACTACGTTCATTAATTAACATTGGAACTCAAACAAAGAAACAAAAACCTGAAATTAGAAAGAGGTCATCATCAACTCAAATTCATGAAAATCAACCTTCCTATCAAAGTTCAAATCAACCACCCTTAACATCTTCTCTATGTTTGGTCAAAAAAAAAAAAAAACATCTTCTCTATGTCGCCCATATCCCACCCCTTGTCCAGACCTAAGCATTGCAGCACCCTTTTCAGCTCTGCTGCTTCTATGTATCCATTACCATTCTCATCGAATATGTTGAAGACTTCATGCAGCAACTGCTCTCATTCCGCTGCTCTTTCCATTCCTCTTAGCACCTCCTCCATGTCTGTGGATTCTTCTGCTTTGCCAATGTAAAAAGAACTAAGAGAATAATTAAAAAAAATATAAAAATATTTTTATATTTTAACAATAAAAATATGATCTTCATTGCTTTGCCAATGTAAAAAGAAAATAAAAAACTGTAGTGGAGATCATGTTTTTATTGTTTTAGTTTTCCAATCCTAACAAAACCAAAACCAAATCATAATTAAATATTAAAAAAAAAAATTAAATCTTTATTTTTTTTTGAAAAAAATAATTTGAAAGTTCAAATCAGAATACCATGAGCTTTGAGAATGTGAAGAATCTTGCTTCCAATGACACTTTTCACTTGAGCATTGCGATGGGAGTCACAGAGGATAACACCGATTTGAGAGGGAGTTAGGCTTTTCTTTGCAAACTTGCAGATGTTCTCTTCAACCTAAAATGCACTGGAGAGTTTAAAAACAGTTGTGTTTGGTTACTTAGTAAAGGAAATGAAACGAACAGGAAAAAAAAGAAAGCTTACATCTTGAGAGGAGATTTTGAGCCAGCTTGGAGGAGAATCAAGTGAAAAAAACAGCAATCTAGAGAAACCATTCAAAGGGCAACGAGGAAGAGAAGGAGAGAGCAGAGGGAGGCGGCTGCAGGTTGGGAAGGGAAAGAATAGTATAGAAATTAGGGCAATAGGAATAATAAAATTGAATGACGAAATCACCCAAGGGAAACGACACCATTTCTAGTCATATTAAGGGCATTATCGCCATTTAATTTAAATGGTGTCATTTTGTTTAGGGCTTAAGGCACTGGCAAATTTGTGATTTTGATGAAATTGAAGGCCCTTTTAATAACTGTTCATCTATAGTGAAATTAGGAACCCAGCTTTATAGGGCATTATCACCATTTAATTTAAACGGTGTCGTTTTGTTTAGGGGCTTAAGGCGCTGGCAAATTTATGATTTTGATGAAATTGAAGGCCCTTTTAATCAATGTTCATCTACAGTGAAATTAAGAACCCAGCTTTATATATATTAATAGATTATCGCCATTTAATTTAAACGGTGTCGTTTCGTTTAGGGGCTTAAGACGCTGGCAAATTTGTGATTTTGATGAAATTGAAGGCCCTTTTAATCACTGTTCATCTACAGTGAAATTAGGAACCCAACTTTTTATATATATTAATAGATTATCCACACCCTTATCTCAAATTAGGGAACTTCCAAGTCATTTCTCGTTCAAGTTTTGCCTTTTATAAACCAATCAATCAAAATATTCTTTCATGCCAACTTGCCAAAGATTGGAATTAACAAAACAAAATCACATCACTGTCCAAATATTTACATTTTTTCTATTAATTCATTGGAGGTGAACAGGACAGATCTGTGAATTACACTGTAAAAAAAAAAAAAACTTAATATTCCAATTGTTTTTAAAAAAAATAGAATTTATTCACCCCAAATGACGTTTTTAGATTGCTAATAAAAAAATAAACTATTTTTTCTAATTTTACCCGTATCTTGATTTTAGAGTAAGTTTCTCTATTGGAGTAATTGTAATTCACACTAACTTTTAGTCTTTTTAAAAGAAGGTTATATAGTCATTTATACCTATAATTATGCTTACTAAATAAAATTCTTAATTTTTATGACACTATCTTAAAAGACAATTAAAATAGAATGCAAGAAATATTGTATTCCATTAAATATTAATGGATGGATGTGAAGAGACCGACCAAATTATGCATAGTAACACACTTATTCATCTCTACATATTAAATTCAATTCACTTTTATTTTTTAAAATCACTTTAACTATTCAAATTAATATATAAAAAAAATTAATCTATTTCAACTATACTATATTTAAAGACTAAATTTGTAATATATATTTTAAATATTCTATTTTTAACAAAAAAAAATATAAATGATGCATATATATTGACTACACATAAAAATAAACAAAATTTTTTCTTAATACAAACTAAAAAATAAATATTTTTAAGTATCATTTTAACTAAATAAGTGTGCTTGCACAGCTTATTACACGATTGGTACAACAAGAACATAAATTGCTATTATTTGAATAAAAAAATTAATATAAAGTCAATACAAAAAAATAATTTAACAATCTATTCTCCTTATAATATTAATAGATGTAGTACAAAGCTTATTTGATCATAGGGGGCGTTTATTTGGTAACAAATAAGGGTGAGAATCAGAATCGAAATGGATGATTTCGAATCCTAATGTTTGGTTAGCTAAAATTAATATGGGAATGAGAATGTGATTCCCCAATCAATGGGATCACCATTTATCTCTTCTTCTTAAGGAATGACTTTTGATTCCCTTGAAAAGTAAGTTAAATCAATTATAAATTTGTCAAATATTTAAATATTAATATTTTTTTGAGGGAAATTCTTGCTTACACCCAACCTATTGCACCAAACTGTTGGATATTTGACATATATGATGAGTGCTTTACACTTGACCAATGAAAAAAAGACACGTGTCTTTATATTGCACATCTAACCATTGAGTGCAATAGGCTGAGTATAGGCAAAAATTTTCTTTTTTTTTAAATTATAAATAAAACATATAAATTAATAAAAATATGCATTAAAGTTTGAATAAAAAATATTTATCAAAAGTAAATAAGCTTACTGTTCACCCATCTTCAAGCTTCGGTTTTCAGACCAATTTTTGGCCATCTTTGGCCAAAAATTGGTCTTTTTCTTTGGTTTTCCTTGTTTCTTTCTTTAGTTTTAGTTAAAATAAACCTTGTTTTCTTAGTTTTAGGGTCAAATTCCCCTTTTGCTCATTATTTTGTGATGCTTTGGCTATCTCTTCATGAGATTTTTGCAGTTGTAGAGGAAGAGAGTGGGTATGGCTCTATGATGAAGAAGAAGAAGAGGAGCTCATGTTTCTTGCTAAATTTCTTAAACTAGCCTACCATGCTTCAAGATTTCCTTTATAGTTTGTCAAATGGGTTTTGCCACACCCATAATTTCGCCAAGGATGATGGATCACTCTCCATGCCAGGTTTGGGGCTTCTCTATTACCAACCTGCAAATCCTCTTAATGCGGCACCAATGTACCGGTGTTTATGTGGCTTTTCTTAGGTTTTTAGTCTTTGTTGTCTTCTTCTTTTTCTTTATGTTGTAGACTAGAACAAGATTTTGTATAACTTCTTGAAATGTTTTCTTATTTCTGTCTCCAAAATCTTGCTCTATTTTCCTTGTACTGCCCTTTATGTATTAATAATATATTTCTTTTATTGTGACAAAAAAAGTAAATAATTTTTTTAAAAATTATAATAATATTTTTATAATACATAATTATAATATTAATTTTTGATATATAAAAATAATAATAATGTTAATTGTTTATCTATAAAAAATAATTACAAAGTATTTTTTTATAAAAAAAAATTAGTTGTTAAATGATATTTGATATTTATTCTTATTAACATTCTCTAGTGAAACCAAACACTTCTTCAAATTTTCATTTCCTTTCTGATTTCTTCCAATTCCAATTCAGATTCTGGAGTAGACACCAAACGTCTCCTTATTTTTACAATAAAATAAATAAACAGCATGAATGGCAAAAACAGAAATAAGAAGGAAATTAAAGGGCAACATGTAATGAGAAATGCCAAAAAAAAAAAAAGACAAAGACGAAGACTCCTACTGCCACGTACAGTCTATCTCTCCACATCAAATTCCCGCCTTTTTTTTTTTATCTCTACTGCCACATCACCTCCCTATCTCTTCACTTTCCAAGTGTCACTCCCTGCCACTCTGTCATCCCCTCATCACCATCCATTTCACATCCAACGCCTCTCATTACTCTCAATAAATAGGCCCCACCTACCAAACCAAACCCAAAAAAAAAAAATCAAGATCATCAGAGCCTTCTCGCCCACGCTGCCGCGTGCTTTTTTTCTATGCTATAAAAGCAAACCCATCCATCTCTGAAATAATTAATTAAATATATCACATATGGAGGGTTCAATTTCAAGAAACACAGAACAAGGCTGTGCTGCTGCTGGCGGTGGCTCCGATGATGATGATTCGACGGCGATTAAAAGGCCATGTACTCCAGTGGGTAGTCAAGAAGACGATATCATCAGCTCTTGGATGTTAATGGAAGATTATAATGACGGTAGTACAGTGGATGAGTTGATGAAGTTTCTTGATGATACCTCTGCTTCTACTACAGCTACAAAGGTTAAGTTTATTGACAACCCATATTCTTCACCGTTGATTTTTCAGTCTTCTTCATCTTACATTACCATAAATGGCAATGAAGAGACTTGTGGGTCGTCTTTCTCTGACTGGGAGTCCTCCGTTATGGCCAGTGTTCACATGGGTGGGTTTGCTAATGCTGGGAGAGTGGATTGCATTGATGGGTTCGAGTTTCGTGACTGGATTCAGGGTGGCCGCAGCGACGGCGCGTGGGTTTTAAACGAAGCGGATTCAGCGGCGCGTGGAGAAAGTAGCGGTGGTGTTATTAATAGTAGTAGTAGTGTTGGCGGTGGCGATGGTTTGGAGTGGGATTTGGATTGTTATTACGAGTGTTTTGTAGGCGGCGATGGTGTTGGTGGTGGTGGTGGTGGTGGGGCTTTGAAAGTGTTATAATTTTCATTTAATATTGTAGTCACTTAGTACTAACTTTTTGTTTATTAGTGGTGATGATGACTGATGAAGAAGTTTGGTGGGTCAGTTTCAGTTTCAGTCATGTGGGGGGTCAATGGAGACTTTTCTAATTAGGTTTTGGAATCCACCATGTGAAAAATTAGCAAATAGGAAATACAGTACAATAGTATACACAGAAAGGAAACAAAGTTTGGGTAGTTGAAGAATAGAGCAAAGGAAAAAGTGTTTTTGTCTGTTTTGGCTTTTTTTTTTGGGTTGGCTGGGGAGTGAAAAGAGAAAATGGAATCCTCTGGCCCTGTCACGGACGCCTTTTTGCTCTTTCTCTCTTGTAATTAGTACTTGTTTCATATTTTCTTTTGTGTAGTTTACAATATTTGATTTTTTTTTTTTTTAAGATTGGGTTCACTTATATTGAGTAACAGTTTAACTAAATTCTATTAACAATTAACTTTTTTGAGAAAAATAATTATTCATTACTTAAAAATTAAAATTACATCTTGATAAATATATAATATAAATAAAATTAAAATTAAAAATTATTAAAATAAATTTTTATTTAAATTGTGAAATTATTTGTTATTATTGCATTGATATAGTTATTTTAGTTGCAACTTGATAATTTATTTAACAATTCATATGTTCCACGTTGATTAGCCATAAATTAATTTTTTAATTTTATATGAATATGATTATAAAAATATCAATAAAAATTTCATAGTCGAGAAAAAAATATAATTAAAAAAGATGACTAATAAAATTTCATGAAGGGTATTAAAAATTTCATAGAAAAAGATTCAAAATTCTTATAAAGAATAAACAAATTAGAGACCTATATTTATTGCATTTAAAGACACAAAAGAAATAAAACAAAATGAGAGATCACCATGGATCTAAAAGATGATCAACAGTAGTCAAAATGAAAATTTTTATAAAGAAACTTATAAAGAAAAAAGAGAAATTCCACTAATGTTTTAAATATTCAATTTCTCATTTAAAATTTTCAAAATTTTAATTTTAATATCATAAAAGTCTTTTTCACTTTTTTTTTAATTTGAAAAATCATTCTTATATTGATTTGTAGCCACACAACATGAAACATTGAAATAACAAAATTAACATATTTTTTACGTTGAAAAATGTAAAAAAAAAATAAATAAAGAGACTAAAATTAAGATTTTAAGAATTTTAAGTGACAAATTGAATATTTACTCTTGGGACGTGGGTTGAAACTCATTATTTGGGTTGGCAACAATTTGTGGATTCCTTTTTAGGTTCTAAAATTGACCAAAAAGAATCTAAAAAAATTGACCAATTATCTTGATTAGGTTGCTCAATTTGTTAAATTGTTGCATGAGAATGCACACTTGAATATATATATATATATATATATATATATATATTGGATAGTGTGGTTTGTTGTTACCTTATGGGTTACGACTGTTAGTTGTTAGTATTAGCAAGGGAGGGGTATTATCCTAAATAAGGGTATGGGATCCACAAATATAGATTTCACCCATAAAATTAACTAAGGATTAACTTTGGTGTTGCCATTAATCGAACCCCAGAGCCTCACCCTAGAACATCCAATCTAAAGATCATTGGCTGGCTATATATATATATATAACTTGGTTTTAAAATACTTTTATTGTTTAAATATTTTTTTATTAGAAAAGAAAAATTCTTATATATTTTGAATATAGTTCACCAAATAGTTAAAATTGTAATATATAAATATGGTAAAATATTTAAAATATATATTATAAATCTGATCCTCACCGCAACATATCCCTCTCCCTTAAAAATAATATATAGTTCTTTTGTCACATCAAATTGTTCACAACTTTTTTGGGAAATTGAACTATTTTGCTTTTGCCTATAGAATACATTAATATATGAACCATATAAAACAAGAAATTGCCAATAAGTAAAAGTTAATGTTCAAAAACAATAGATTGGGCTCATGGCATCGCTAAAACCGAAAGCCATGCTGACAGATTCCAGTACTCAATGAACACTAAGGGAAAGCCCTTCTCAGCCCATTACACTCTCTAATGCCTAATGCTATGTGGTCAATTGTTATATCATGGATCACTATCTATATTGGAATATGGACCAAGGTCATAACAGGTGAAAACTTAAAAAAGGCCAAATACTTTTTTTTACGGTTTTTTGTTTTTTTTTTTTGTTTTTTTGATCAAGAAGAAGAAGTAGAAGAAGGTGATAGTTAAAAGAGACCTGCAGGTAGGACTGAGAATAAGCATTTCCATGATCCTATTCCTCCTCCAAATCGAAACCATTTTTATCCTTTGAGTTTGAGGTTAACAGCATAGTACTTTTCTCTTTTCATTTTTCTTTATTTATGTTGTTTCTTGTTTCAATCTCGGCAGCTTTGCCTTTCTTTTTCTTTTGCTCATTTTTTGAAGAAATGGTATTAAAGGGGATGATTCCTAGAGATCGAACATACAGGATGTTAGTGGAGGAACTTGAGCAAAATAATTTGACAGAGGATAAGGAAAAGATTCAGAAGTTGATGTTACAGATAAAAGAGCAAACAACAGTTTAGTTTAGGTTTGAAGGGTGAATATATGAAGCATCACCAAACTTTTACCTCCTCGTGACCATGGTGTATTTCAGTCTCATCTTCTTTAATTTGAGATGAGGGAAGAAATACCACAGGCAGCCTATTCACTTGTAAACACAATACTCATCATTTTTTATGCTTACTATCAGAATATGATTTTCTTGGATGCTCATCAGTTTGTTTTGGAGTTGTTCATTTGGTTGTTCATTTTTAGCATAAATGTTGGACTTCACCAAAATGAGCACCTTCAAAAGCTTAGAACACGGGGGAAAAAATCACAGCTGTGTGCAAAATGGGCCGTTAGCTATATTATTATTATTATTATTATTATTATTATATATGATGAAATGAAAATTATTTTAATTTTTTAATTATAATAAATAGAGGTTTATTTGTATTTGTATTTTAGTTAAATAATGTAGATTTATTACTTAAATAATATATGCTCATAATATAAAACATATAGATTCATTACTTAAATAATGTATGTTCATTAACCTTTATCTGCAGGCTCGTTGATCTTCACCTGCATGTTCATTGACCTTTTGAATTTGTTGGTTCATTGATTTTTACCTGTAAATTTATTGACTTTCATTTACAGATTCATTAATATTTCCTTTCAATCTTATTTTTTATTTTAATTTAATTTTATAGCTATTATTAAAAATTATATTGAATTCAATTTTTTTCAAAAATCTAATTTTTTTTATTTATCATTGTTTTATATTAAACTTTCTTTTTTATTCTAATTATTTTTTAAAAATTAATAGAAATGAAAAAGTATTTTTATTTATCAAAAAATTATTTTTCTTTTTATTTTATTAATCACAATTGTTGAATTTAATTTTTTATTCATTATTTTAGTCAAAATAATTTTTTTCATTAAAGTTATTTAATTTTTAATTATAATAAATGAACTTTTACTTGTATTTTTATTTTAGTGAAATAATGTAGATTCATTACTTATATAACACCGGTTCATACGATAAAATATATATGTTCATTTAATAGAAAAACTAAATCAATGAATTTCACAAAAAATATATTAAAATTATGATGAACCTCCAATCAATAATAAATAAATTTTTACATTACAACTAATGATCGAGACTAATGAACTTGAAGTTACATGAAACCATTTCACCATTTAACAGAAGTAGAGCCACTTGTTATTTATTCTACAACAGACTTGCGAAAGAGGAGCTCTTCTCTTATATCATCCACTAACATTATACAAGAAAAAGAAAACATTTTTATATCAAGAAGCACCCAATTCACTAATTTAATTCCCTCTAAAACAACAATAACCACTCAAATACATCAACAAAGAAAAATAATTTGCTAAACAAAAACTGAAATATTTGAAATTCTCCATACTTGCAGTAACCAAAAATTAGAGGCAGGTCATGATTCAAGCTTAAGATTCACATTATCAACGGAACTTATCCAACTAAAACTCCAAAACACAGACTAATGAACTTGAAGTTACATGAAACACCATGTCAAAATTGAATCTTTTGCCACCCACCACAGATGCTACGTTTCTAACCTCCAATCCATCTCCACCACCCCATCTAAGTCCCTTCTTTACTCCTACACATATGCATTTCCTGGGTCTGCTGCGTCTCCTGATTTCTTGTCTTGCATTTGCTACACAGTTTTGACAAACTACAAGATTTCAGTCCAAAACTCTGCAACAAGGAGTTAATCGGAGCTCGTTATTTTCAAAGGATTATAGATGGCATCTGGTGGCAGTTACTTGAAGAAATCAAAAAGATGGAGTCTCCGCGAGATCAAGAAGGCCATGGAACTCACATGGGTAGTACTGCCTTTTGTTCCACTTTACTCGGTACGCCAATGGAATTGCCAGCTATAACACATAAAAAGTTTTAAAAAAAAAAACACCTTTTAATTCACACACGTGTGTGATGGATACTGATCCATATTCCTAGATGGATAAATATAATTTGTCCTATGTGGTGTCTCTTTGACAAAAATGACATTCCAAGAACAAGCCCAATTCTCCAATTTTCAAGTCCATTGTGACTTGTCTTGTGAGTTTCTTTTCTCGTACAAACCCTGACCAGTGACCAGAGCTAAAACAACACAACTTGTGAGCATAGATACAACACTTAACCAAAATAAAAAACATTATTTTTACTCCCATTATTACATAATCAATTTTGTTCTTTGGTCAAAAAAAAAAAAAAACTTTGTTCTGCGTGAGATTAACCCTATGTTTGGAATGAGAGGAAAGTGGGGAGGATAGAAAATATGGGAGAAAAATATGGGAGGAAAGTAATTTTTTGTTGTTTGGAATAAGAGGAAAAATAAAGGGAGAAAGGAAAGCTAAATTTATTTTCCCTCCCATCTTGTCTCTCCAAATTGGAGAGAAAATTGAAGAAGATGGGTGGAAAGTGTACTATAATAATTAACTTTACTATTTTGCCCTTTGTTTACTAAAATGTTTCACAATAATATAATTATAAAAAGAGAAAATTACATTTACCTCCTTGAGATTTGACCTAATTCCAACTCTCCTCCCTCTTATTTTAAAATCGAACATTTACATCCCTCAGTTTTAATTCCGTAAACATTTACGTCCCTCCGTTAAATTTTCCGTTAGTATCTTAATAAATAGGACATTTTACTCCCCTTATTTTATACAAACTAAACATCTCACTCCCTATATTTTGTAAAAACTAACACTTTAATCCTTTTTATTTTAATAAAATAAAAATTATTGTTCTTTGATTTTCAAATTTAAAATCACAATTTTTACTAAATTTTTA
>CATIWK010272050.1:0-27495 GCA_949634005.1 Mallotus japonicus
TTTGTTAAAAATAAAAAAATAACAATAAAAAACAATAAAAATTATGAGATATATAAAAAAATTATTATTTTTATCATTAATACTAATAAAAGTAAAAATTTTATTTATGACCTTAATTTTGTCATTAATAATGAAAAAATATTTTTAAAAATAATAAAAATAAACAAAAATAAATAAAAATAAACAACAATCAACAAAAATAAACAACAATCAACAACTAAAAATCAACAACAATCAACAACATAAAATTTTGTTGATTTTTATTATTTTGTTGTTTCAGTTGTTGTTTTTAGTTTTTTTTTTTGTTGTTTCGGTTTGTTGATTTTTGTTGATTTTTTTAATTTTTTCGGCTTTTTCTTGTTGATGTTACAAATACATCATAAGGATTGTAAACTTGTTACATATTAATGATCAACAAGTATCAAATAATTTGTTTAAAAAAAAAGTTGTTAGACATTTTAATAAACAAATTAAAGTGAAAAAAAATAAAACTTTTATTCTTTAAGAATATAAAATTATAAAATTTTGTTTATTTATTGTTGTTACAACAGTTGAAGATATATTTATTGTTTGGTTTAACAACAATTGAAGATGTTTAATTCATAATTATTCATTTGAAAAAAAAAGATCTTAAGAGAAAAAAATATTGAGAAAAAAAAAGTTGAGAATAAAATGAAGACAATACCTTAAAAATAAAAAATAAAAAACGTTGAGAAAAAAATAAAGACATTAGAAAAAAATGTTGAGAAAAAAAAAAGATAAATATAGTACTATAAAAATAGGAAAAAAATATTTAGCAAAAAAATATTGAGAAAAAATGAAGACAATAGAAAAAAACGTTGAGCAAACAAACGTTGTGAAAAAATAGATGAAGACAGTAAAAAAATATTGAGAAAAAATAAATAAAAATAGTATAAAGCAAAAAAATTGTTGAAATAAAAGAAAACAAATAAAAAATTGAAAAAAGTATAAAGTAAAAAAAATTAGTAAAAATGAAAAAAATGTTGAAAAAAAAAATAATCCTAAAAATAAAGGTAGAAAGGAGAATGAATTATATTTGAAAGAATTAATTTTGTAAAAATTTTTTAAAATTTTTTTTTTATTTTTGATACATTTATGTGAAGATCACTAATAAGGGAGTGCAAAATGCATACTTTAATGCAATATGCTCATTTTGGCCTAATTGTTCCAACTTCCTTTTTATAGTAATTTTACTTATTTTTTTTATCACTTCATTTTTACTTTATTTTGTCACCTCTAGTTCTTGTATGCTTGAATTTATACATTTAATAGTAGTTCTTCCTAAAGTAAACTTTACTTGGCAGATAAAAAAATGGCCATAAACTTAATTTTCTTTTTATAAACTTAATTTTTTGAAATATAATAGGGAAAAGGTTCATTTTTGCCCCTAACGTTTATAGTGAGGCTCAAATAAGCTCCCCTTCGAATTTTAGGCTCAAATAAACTAGGGTTTGATTAAAAAGGGTCATTTAAGCCCCCGTTTGCCTAGCTGGACAGACGACATTAGGTTCTGTTAGGGGCATTGATGACATGGTCGTTAATGCCCAATATCTCCTATCAGTTAAAAAACGTAGAGGTGGTTGAGTTCATCAATGGAGAATGAAATAGGCTTGTCTCCTTCGTAGAAAAAAAAATTCTCACTTGAACCCTAGAAAATCACAAAGAAATCTCAAGTAAAGGAAGATATTGAGGAACAATGGCTTCATCTGTGTCATCATCATCAAGAACGACAAGGTCAAGGCGAAGGAATTTTGAGATGGATTACGAGGGACCTCTAATCTACTGCCATTGTCGAGTAAAAGCACCCAGGTGGACATCATGGACTAAGAATAACCCTGGGTGAAGGTTCTATGGCTACCGAAATTATGAGGTAAGTTAGATTGATAATTTCTTTTTCTTTTGATTGTTGTATTTGTATTTCTAAAAAACTTCAATTTGATGAATAAAAATGGCGTTTTTGTGACAGGGGAATAGCTATGGCTTTTTTCAGTGGCATGACGAGGCTATGAGTGATAGACCTAGGGATATTATTAATCATTTGAAGATTGAGAACAAAATACTTAAAGTAGAAAATAGTCAACCGAAGGCAATGAAGAGATGCAGGGGAGCCACCAGTGATAGTGAGTTTGATTTTGTAATTGCAAAAGTTTGGCATGATTTGAGAAGACTGAAGAAAGCAAGCCATAAAGAATCCATAAGATGTAAAAAGAAGATGAAAATGGCAATTTGTGCTCTTGTTGTTTCATGGCTTATTTTCCTAATTATGTTTATCGTTTGTTAGCTTATGTATAAGCAGTGTTCTTTAGCTTATGTAAATAGGCAATTTAGTGGATGTAATTGCTAGTTAATGTCCTTTTGTAAGACTTGATTTGGTGCAATATATGGCCTAATATAATGTTGCTCTGCAATATATTGCCTAAAATTGAAAATAGTCAATTTGAATGCAATAGAGATCACTAAAATATTGAACTTCATTTGGCAATAGGTCGCTTGAAATTAACAAAGTTTCAGTAGTTAAAACAAAGCAAAAATTTAGTACTATAACCAACTAAGCTTGATAGTACCAAATATGTCCAAATTTTGAAACTCAAAAGAAGAATCAAAATTTTGGACACCACCTGTGTAGCCAAAAAGCAATGCAAAATATAAATTCTATCATATTTGCACTCCTAACTGTCTAATAGCAGCAACAAAAACAAAAAGTACTTATGCTTTATAAAATATTAGTTCTTCAAGACCGGGCCACTAGTTTTTGCCCTTTTGCTGTGTCTTTTATCAGTCTCTGCTTGCAGCTGCCTTCTTGTAATTGCAGGTGCACCTTTCCATTTCAGACCGGGAGCTTGGTATGACAGATCAGTTGGTTGTGAAACACCTGAGCCATCTCCACTTCCTAACTGCAGTGACCTCTTTTGTGACCTTATTCCTCCTTGGATCTCGCTCATTTGGGATTGGAAACTTGGTCTGTGGATCAGCTGAAGGGATTGACTTAGTTATGGTTACACCTGATGAAATTACCCTCTCTAACTCCTATCCAGGCTAAAAAACCACAGACACCAACAACAAAACACCCAACATCACTGCCAATATAACAACCAACACACCAAGAACATACCAGAGAATCTGAAATAAGTTTCAAAAAAAAATTTACTCATATTTAAAACTGAAGACCCTATTATCTCATTAGCATATAGTCCATGGCCACATTGACCACCTCTCCCATGTCTAGCAGATGAGACACCACCTCTCCCATGTCTGGCCTATGAGATACCCTCTTTAAAATTTGGTTGCTTCCCCTTATCAGGTCCCTGATCTGAAACACAACCTTGATTCACCCTAACTGATTCAGTGACAGGCTCAGCAACACCCTCATTGACACCATTTCTACCAAAACCTTCATTTACAAGCTTTGTTGCCTACATTAGAGAAGATATGCATACTCATAAGCAACTGAAATTGGTTAAACTTATAGAATCTTAGGCCTGGGACTGGTTGGATTGGCATCTCATATGTTCCCAAATAAGTTGACTTATGATACCACTTACATATCTTGCTCATTGGATCGATCTTTGAGTGATATAGGGCACAAATTGCATGGGAGCATGGGATACCTATGAGTTCCTTTGCTCTACAAGTGCAGACCTACTTATCTAAAAGCATTGTATGTTTATCATGCCCTTCTCCTATCTCATAGCCATTCACACCATTGAACATAACTTTGCAACCACAGTAGATGTCCTTCCAATCTTGAAACTGTTGCATACAAAAAGGGCTCCATTCATTGATCCATCTATCAGCTTTATTCTTGTTCTCTTTAATCATGTTCAAACAAAGCAACCTTATATCCTCCAACATACTAATAATGGGCTTCTCTCTTACAGCTAGAATCTAGGAGTTGAATGACTCTGTGAAGTTGTTATCAACTACCATACATTTGCTTCTATAACTGAAGTAGGCCCTGCACCATGTTTGTGGTGGGTAATAAACAAGTCCCTCAACTGCCTTCTGTGACAACTCTCCCAAATTCTCAAGATTATCTTTGTACTCTTCATCAAATGTGCTCCAAGCACAAACAAAAAATTTCTTCATCAATTCTCCACCTGACCATTTTTTGCTCCAGTTGGTGTAAATGTGTCTTGCACACCACCTGTGCTCCGCTTCAGGAAGCAAAACTTTAACAACATCGATTAATCCCTACAAAACAGACAAAGTTGTTGATTAAATATATAACAAATAAAATTTTTGTTCAAAGTAAAACTGAGTGCATACCTTTTGTATAGCACTTATGACAGTCAAGTGTGAGCAATCTTGAAGTCCAAGCTCTTAATATAACTAGGCTATGAACCATCTCCAATTGTTTTTATTTTCCTTGTCCACAATGGCCCAAGCTATAGGCACCATTTGGTCATCACCATCAAGCCCCACTACACTCAACAACTGGCCTTTGCAGACACCCTTCAGGAAGCACCCATCAAGGCCTAAAATGGACCTGCAACCAGCTTTCCAGGCATTCTTCAATGCTTTGAAGCATATGAACATCCTCTTAAATACTCTTCTACCAGTTTAAAGTGCTTCCTTGTCTAATTCGATCTCAGCTAATGTCCCTGGGTTGCTGGTTTTCAAGGCATGTGTATATGCCTCGAGTTACTGGAATTGAAGCCTAAATGAGCCATCCATTTCTTGTATAATCATCCTTTTAGCCCATTTATATTTCTGTTCACTGACATTGATCTTCAATATTTCTTCAGCTTCTGCCATCATGTCCTTTAATTTGAACGCTGGATTATTGTAAATCTTTGCCTTGAAGTGTCTTGCAAGGAATTTAGCAGTTGCACTTGGTATGGTATAATGCCTGAAGCAAGCATGAGTTGACTTCAAAGTTTTAATTAATAGACCAGGATTTCTGCCATCCTTGGAGATCCTCACCACAAAGGGACATCCAGATTCATTCTTACATTTTGCAATAATTCTGCCAGGCTCATTGGGATTTAACTTCAGTTTTTAGCCAAATCTCACTGCATACTTGGTGATGGCAACCCTTGCTTCTTCAGCATTTCTAAAAGTCATTCCAAGCATGAAATGACCTTCCCCATCAGCTTCATCATATCTAACCCGCTCTTCAGGTGCAGCTCTATTCTCTTCTTCACCAGATTCTTCAAAACTCTCTTCATCATCATTAGCTTCAGCATTATCAGTCTCAACCTTTTGTTCACTGACATACCCTTCAGGACCCACATAAGTATACTTGCCTTGTCCACTTCTACCCTCTATACTTGGACCCTCTCCTTGGTCTGCTGTTTCAGAAGTTGGTTCACCTGTTTCATGTGTCTGCGATGTTCCATTAGATCCCACTACATTGTGTAAATTAGCTTGTGAACATTGAGTACCAATATCAATGTTCTCTGCATCCTGCCCCTCAGCATCTACCCTATTCTCATCTTCAGCTTTTACATTACCCAGCTCATCAGTGTTTAATCCCACATTATAATTGAAGTCTCCTTCTAAATTAGCACCAGTTTCTCTACAAACATTACATCACAAGTTTCATCTTTATCCCATCCAATCTCTAAAACCCGAGGGGCAAACAAGGGCTCATCAACCTCATGATCAATAAAAAAATCAATTTCCGCCACCCATGAGTATCTATTTATGTAATTTAAGACTCTTTTAACTGTGTAATCATCGTGTATTAAAAAGAGTCCATCTTTCATTTCTCTTTCAGGTTCACGGACAAATATCTTTTTAACCATCTTAAACCCATATGTGTGTCTAAATCTATGTAACAGATCACCATAAGAGAGATAATCAGCATCAAAACCATACAAAACATCAATATCACCATCAGTGTATTCAAGCCTATCATCTATCCACTTCCAAGTACCACCAAAATGAAAGCAGAGATTCACAATAATTGACATCACTAACAACGTAAGAAAACAACAGAAAAACACACATTTTAAGCAAATGACAGAAAACGACACTTCAAAAACTAAACTTTCAACATGCAAAAAGCAAAAATTTCTCAACAGCTTACCTCCTCTTTCTTGGACCACCACTGCACAAACAAGCTTTGATAGTCACTAATATCCTTCGAGAGCCTCAAAATTTTGTTACTTTCCTCATGAATAATCAGTAAAATGATGGGTTTTTAGGGTTAAAATTGAGAGGAAATGGGGATTTTTTATCACACTTGAACATGCAGAGGGTGGTTATGCTCATTTATGAAGGTAGCGCCAAAAATTTCTCTTTTTAGAAATGGCTTTCTGATGTGGCTGGCGTGGGGTCAATTTTTTTTTACATGTTAGCCATGTCACTTGCCTTTCTGACGGCAGCTTGCTTTTTAAATTTTTCCTCCGTTACTGAGGGGTTTAAATGACCTTTTTTAATCAAACCCTAGTTTATTTGAGACTAAAATTCGAAGGGGGGCTTATTTGAGCCCCGCTATAAACGTTAGGGGCAAAAATGAACCTTTTCCCAATATAATACAAAATACACATACACTGGATTGAAGTGCAAGAGACACTCAACTTAGACTAAAAAAATATATTTTTTTTAGCTTGAGCATAGATTTTAAGCACAAATTATGTTTTATTTTTTAAAATAAAATAAATAATTGGAAAAAATTTAAATCAAACTAGAGAGATTAAAACACACACACATATATATATTGACGCAGCGTGTAGCGCGAAATAACCAACACATGATTGATTATTAAAGAAAACAAATCTCAATCCAGAGATTTAAAGAAACAAGCTTCAATCCAGAGACTCAAAGATAAACAAGCACAAAGCTTAAATTTAATTCTGAATAAAAGTTATATCTCTACAAAACCCTAGAATAAGCTATCTATTTATAGGGAGGTACAATCCACCAACCCTAGCAAAGTAGGAAATAAAATTAAAATAGAATTCTAAATAAAATAGGAAACTAAAATAAGAACAAAATAAAATCCCTAGATAAATAAAAAATTATCCCTAATTAAGTAATTAACAAAATAAATAATAATAATTCAGAATTAAATATAGTTGTTCGCAAGATCTGCCCTCCTTGCCCAAAATGCCCCGCGTCAGTCACCTCCATTTGTAAAAAACTCATCCTCAAGTTTATACTTGAGAATTGAAGTCGTCCATGCCAATTAAACAGGTACTTTGAATACTTTAACATCTTCAAGAAATAATTTGAGATAAATCCTTCAAATTGAAACTTTGATGCTCAACAATTTGTAAAAGAGGATTAATACTAATGTAATAAAATTTTGTGACTCCAAGAAAATCAACATATTCAAACTCTTCAAAGAAATTATGAGATTTTTGGATCTTTAATTCACCATGAATTTCTTGATTTTCTAAATCAATTTCAAGATTCTCAACCTCACAATCAATCTTCTCTTCAATTGTAATACCAATATCCACCTCAATCTCAATATTAATTTCCTCTTTATTTTCTTGAAACACAAAAATTACCTCTTTCTCTTCTTCTTCTTCTTCTCCAAGTTGAATTGCAAATAACCATTGATCAGCTTCCTCCTCCAAAGTATCTTCATTATCTTTCATTGTTGGGCTCTTTTGATTGTTGAGAATGGGATTAACGATGGGTACAAAGGGGCTAATTCCTCCGCCTTGTTCAAGATCATCACTTCTAATTCCGTAAACCCTCAATAACTCTTGCATTAGATTCTGAATTGACTCCAATTGCCGTGTCATATTTTGGGTTGATTGTCGCTGCTTTTCAATTGCTCTCCAAACAGCCTGCAATCCTCGATCACCATCTTGGAATTGGTTGCCACCACTACTACCAGCGTAAGCCATCAATTGGGAGAAACCCGCTCTAATATCACCTGACGCAGCATGTAGCTCGAAATAACAACACACGATTGATTATTAAAGAAAACAAATCTCAATCTAGAGATTTAAAGAAACAAGCCTCGATCCAGAGACCCAAAGATAAACAAGCACAAAGCTTAAGTTTAATTTTGAATAAAAGTTATATCTCTACAAAACCCTAGAATAAGCTATCTATTTATAGGGAGGTACAATCCACCAACCCTAGCAAAGTAGGAAATAAAATTAAAATAGAATTTTAAATAAAATAAGAAACTAAAATAAGAACAAAATAAAATCCCTAGATAAATACAAAATTATCCCTAATTAAGTAATAAAAAAAATAAATAATAATAATTCAGAATTAAATATAGTTGTTTGCAGGATCTGTCCTCCTTGCCCAAAACGTCCCGCGTCATATATAAATATATTAAGAAAAGAGATAAATATAATTAAAAAATTTTATATTTATACAGTGTTAGAACATATATAATTATTTTAAAAATAAAAAATTTTATATTCTCATTAATTTTTTAATATAATACAATATGTATATTTTTAAATGTCTATGTAATTATTACAATATAGAAGCAAGTTTTTTAAATGCCGGACCTAAAAAACCATAAATTATTGCAATATGAAATTTGTTTTTGTTATAACCAACTCAAGTTAGAACTCATGACTATTTAGAGGTTTATTCCTATATAAAGTATAACTATAACGAGCTTTACTATACAAAACAAACTAATAAAAAAATTTTAGTGATAGGAATATTCTACAAATATTGTTAAAAGGAGATCGAATTCATAATACTAGTGAATTTATTTAAGTAATATTAAAAATATTTTAAAATTATAAAATTTCAAGTTTCACTTTTAATCAAAGTTAATTAATAAGAAAAAAAAAAGCTGCTGATTAACAAATTAGTAGCAATAAAAATAAGGATATCAAAAGGACGATGATAGTTACCGTAGTCGCAGATGCTATAGGACAAATTTTTTGGTGACCTATGAAATAAGAGAAGTAAAAATAATTATAGAAATTTACGATACATTGACCGATGTTTTTTAAAAAAAATGTTTCTCTAGGTATGACATGAAGGGATGGTTATGCACGCACTACTAAATTAATTCTCCTGAATGAACTAATTATACATATAGATAAATTTAATTAATTATGATTGAACTAAGAAAAGAATTAATTAATTAAACGAAAACTAAACAATCTTCAGGATGGCCATTGCTAAAATTCCCAATGCCTGAATTATTACTACCAAAAGTAACCACCAAATCTTCACAATAAACCCTTATAGTTATATGCCTTGCCCACCATGATCCTGACCTAAATGTACTCCAAACAATCATCTTCATATCAAATGTTAGATTCCCAGTTCTGCTTTTATCTTTAGCCATTTCATTCACCACCCAACTCCCTACTCCGGCATGTTTCTGGTCAGCATTATTCGCATCTACTTGTGCCTGCATTAATCTCTTCCCTTTCTTCTCCAAGAAAAATGGATTCGCATAAGATGTTGCAAGAAGGTCCTCTCTCCCATAGTATATGGACACCTCTATTTGATCACAATATAGTTTCAGTTTTGTATTAGGGTTCTCAACTGATATGTTGGCATCCCAGTAGGCGGTGAAGTTCGATGATGGGTTAAAGTTTGAGACAGAAAAGTTGTTCATGACGAAAAGAGGAATCGCAGGACGCATGATTAGCCACATTATGATGCTTGTTATACAAGTAAAAATAAGCAAGAACACTAACCCACCAATTATTCCTCGTAGGATGCTGGAGACCTGACGTTCTGGTTGTGTACGATACGTTTGAGGGGTGTAATAAGCTGGAGGAGCTGGTGGCGGTGGTTGTCCATAATGGTAAGCGTTGTTATATCCATTATTAAAGTTAGGGTACACTACATGTTGGCCAGGGGGAGGGTAAGGATAATGTCCTGGTGGTGGTGGTGGTGGTGGTGGATAGGCTACTGAAGGTGGATACCCCATTGGCGGACGATAATTGGGCGCCGGAGACGGAGATGGAGACGGAGACGGAGGTGCTGCAGGTGGAGGAGAACCATTGTTATCCGAGGAGGAGGAGGAGGATTGAACCGGTTCTTGTTTTGGTTGGTGTTGATGATCTTGATTATGATCCTGATTTTGACTATTAGTATTATTAATATTATTATCAGATTGAGAAGAAGCCATATTCTTGGTGATGAATAATGATGATGATCTCTCCCTCAATAACCCTACAAAAGAGAAACAGAGAGAGAGATTTTTTTTTTCTTTTGGCTTCTGATCTTTTTGTTTGGAGAGGAGGAAAATATTGAGAGAAAAAAAAAAGAAGAAAAAAATGATGGTGGAAGTTGGTACATGAAACGAAAGAGAAAATAAGATGAGAAAAGATAGGTAAAATTGAGAGAAAAATATTATTTTTGAGTGCTAAATTTAGGGACAAATAGACAAATGGAATGGGTTGTATTCTTTTCTTTTCTTTTCATGTCTAGGCTGGTCGATGATATTTAGTATACTACTCATGTTGACCATAATAAGTTAATGAATTATAGGTTTAAGGATTATATCTTAAAACTCAACTAATCAATAGATGACGGGCCATTTTCATAAATTATATGACCGAAAAGAATTATATTAGTTGTCCTCTCTTTGTAGCCTAGTGACTCAGGTGATGTATATTATAAGATGATGTTATGAGTTTGATCCTCCACTTTCCTTTGACCTCCTAATTGTTCAAAAAAGAAAAGAATTATATATATATATATATATATATATATATATCTCATAAAGTTTAAAAGTAATTAAACAGATTTATGACATGTAATATTTTTATAAAAGATATATAATTAAATTAAAGTAGATGAATTTTTATTTTATAAAATATGTTATGAATTTATATTTTTTATTTTGTTAAAATTATTTAACTAAACAATTGTTAAAATTCATATATGTATTAATTTTACATTTTAAATATATTGGGATCACAATTGATTAAAGTAAAAATAAAATGAAAGAAATAAAGAAAAATGATGATGGAATTTGGGGATGAAGTTTGTTTCATATGACAAGTAGAGATGGGTGAAATGAACACTTTTCTTTGAAGGAAGAGAATAGCAAACACCAGGCGGTAGTTCGCACTTGCCAAAATTTACACATTAAATTAGTCAACAAATGGCCCCCAGCTTGCTTGAGTAATATCAAGAAAGCCACATTTTGTCAAATCTTGCATTGTCGATCCAAATCCTCATTAAAATAATTAAGTCATTCTTTTTATTTGGGCTTTGATTTGATAGTGAGTTTTTTTTTTTTAACTATAATACGGAAATTAGCATCATTGGAACAAAAAGAGAAATTAGTTATTAATAGTTAATAATTAGTATTTTTTTAATTAATTTTTTTAAATCATTCTCAAATTTATATGCGAAAAATATAAATTTATACTATATGCAACTGTCTATAGGCTTTTTGATTAATTTTTTTTAATAAGGGCTTTTTGATTAATTTAGCCAATAGATAAAAGTGACATGTTCTCCATTACTACTTTTCTTTTATATGGCATCTGACATACCCTAAAACCAAGTTGTATTAAATGGAAGAGTTTTGAAATGGCAAATTCTCGTCTATGTTAAATGCGACACACTAAACTCAACACTTGAATGTGAAATATAAAAATAATTATGTTATTTTTATTGGCTAAATATTTTAGAAAAATAATTTTGTCACAAATAACAATGTCTATAGTGACGTCGCTACTCACGGCTTTTACCTTCTCACCTCTAAATTGTTTTACAAATTACATAATTAAAAAATTAAAAATAAAAAAATTATTTACAAGTTATAAATGTTTAAATCATTACATGACGGGTTCACCTTAGTGCACCTTAGATTTTAGATTAAAAAAAATATAAATATTAAAAATATTTTTATTTTAATATTGTAATTATAAATAAAAAAAATATATATAATGATTAACATCATGCCTCACAATGCACTGTAGACATTCCGAGACGTGATATGTATCAACGTCCAATATTTTATACTTATGGCAAAAAAAAAAACCTGACTTGTTTATGAAATGCATATCTAGTGTGACATATTTATATAAAACCTCAAAATTATGAATTTTAATCAAAGATTTTTTTTTATTTATATTTATGATTTTAGATGCTTATCTAATAATTTTTTTAAATTGAATCATCTTTTAAATTTAATTCGACCTAAATAATTAACTAGTTTAATTCTAATAAAAAATTTTAAATGTTAACGGAATATAAGTTGAGGGAAGTAAAAGTTTGATGTTTAAACAAGATGAAGACAAATATTAATTAAGTCAAACCTTAAAAAAATATATGTAATTTGCTCTTTTTCTAATAAGATGTTTTCAGTGGTTACTTTATTTTTAATAAAGTAAATTTTACTTTGTTAATAATTATTATTAGATAATACAATAAACTTTCATCCAATTGTAATAAAAGTAAAGTGAAACCATAGTATATTAAAAAGTGAAAACGTACAAAATGACACTAATGTTTATCTCAATTTTTATTTTGACACTTTATTTTTTTTGAAATTTAATTATGATCCAAAAGTTTTCAAGTTGGTGCATTTAAACACCATATTTAACGGTGTTAAATATTTTCATTAGATACAAGGGACAATACCCAAAAATGACCCTCATGTTTACTCCAATTTTCATTTTGGCACTTTATATTTTTTATTTTGGAAAAATTAAATTTAATATTTCAATAATTTTATTTTTATTTTAAATGTTAAGACTAAATTATTTAAGTTTTAAATTTTAATTGTTTTATAAAATTTAATTAAAATTTTTTATTTCACTTCTACATACAAATTAAAATATAATTTAAACTAATTATTTTATTTTAGTTTTTCTTATATCCCATCATTTTCTTTAAAAAATTCATAATTTTAATATCTATTATTGATTTTTGTTGCCATTTTTTTATATTTTTCTATTATTCTAGTAGTGAAAAAAATAAATACATATTAAAATAAAAATCATATAGCATAAATAACATAAATATTAATTAATTTATTTATAATTAAAGTATAATATGTGTTTAATGCCACATAAAAGATTATAATAAATATAAAAAATATTCAACCATCTAGCATTAGAAATTAATTTATGCATTTATAATTCATATTTTAATTAAGAATTTTAATTCAATTTTAAGAAATAATTAAAAATTGATTCTCAAATAATTTATTCTTGAAATTCAGAAATAAAAATAAATTATTGAAATACTAAATTTAATTTATTCTTTTTAGACATTGTCCCCTGATTCTAATGAATAGCACCGTTAAGGGTTGTGTCTAAAAATTCCAAATCTAAAAATTTTAGAGTTATAATTGGACTTTAAAGAATATAAAGTGTCAAAATAAAAATTGAAGTAAATATGAGGATATTTTTGAATCTTTTTCCTGTTGAAAATAAAGTAACCTAGAAATGGTAAATACAAAAAAAAATAATAATAATTCAATTAATGTTGCTCAAGTGGCATAAAGAGCTGCAAAAGTGAACAAAAGAAGTGGGAGTGAGTGATAAAAAAATTTAAAAATAAAGATTGAACCGCATACGAGTTTTTCGGCACAAATGTATGTATTTATAAATACAATTATAACTATTAGATGAATATTTATTTAATTATAGTTATTGACACATATTATGAGTATTGATTTTCAAGGATAATTAATGGCTATCATTAAATAAAAATTAATCTAATCGCAGCAAGAGCTCCATTTGACTAATACTTTTTATAAAATCTCCCAAATTAAACCATAAGGATTTCTTATAAAAAATAATAATAGATGTGATCTATAAACACTAAGAATGTGTTTGATATAAATAAATTTCACAAAATTTTATGGAATTTATTTGCAAATCCAAATTATGTATGTTTAGTTTAAATGAATTTTATATGGAATTCATTTGCAATTTCAAATTTTTAAATTTGTGGAATTAATTATAAGTAAACCAAATTCTATTAAAATGGTTGAAATTTCCAAATGAATTCCAAAAATTTTAAGTTTATACTTTTAAATGACTAAAATATCCCTCCTTATTCTTATTTTTATTTTTAAAAAGGTATTTTTGACAAAAACATGAATTCGAGATTTATACAAAACATAATATAACAAAATATGAAATTCATTTGAATGAATTTCATAAATTATTTATTTGAACCAAACACATTTTATTAATAAAAATTCACTTGGAATTGAATTATATTTGAAATTTATTTGGAAATGAAATGAATTCCTTGATGAAATTGAACCAAATAGAGTAAAAGACAAAAAAAAAAAAATTGTTGTTAAAATTACATGCGTGATTGCATGACTTTATATACAGTGATATATAAATAGAAAGAAAGAGTGGGAAAAAAATTTCACTCACCATGAAAAACATTATTTATTTAGCCACTAACTATTTATAAAAAAATCTAAAATGGATTGATACCGCCAGCCGCATATTATTTAACCATGAGATTTTACAATCTTCAATTTTTTAGTAGAAACTTATGATTTCGGATGACAAAAAAATGAAAAACAAAAAGAAGAAATCAATACATTCATGCAAACGTTTACCGTTTCGGTTCGTTCCATGTTTTACCCTCGAAGAATTCATTCATCATTCTGTCAAGATCCTCAGGAGTGTATCTGATATACTTTTGAGGGTTCTTCCCACACTCAATCATAGGCCTGCAACATGTTAGATATCACATTACCATGACAAAATTAAGCACGAAAGATGAAGAACAGATCGCATAGATGAGGACAAGAGTGTACCCAAAGCGTTTCAGGAAAGATCTGTATGCAGGCAAGAGGACTTCAGCAACAGCCAGCCTCAAAGATTCACGCAATTCGCTGTCAGGAACTGTCCACTGAGATTGCCTCTGATGAATCTCCTCGAATTGGGTATTGAATGTCTTGAATCTGTCTTTTACCACTGCTCTTGAAATATTACTGGTTGTATTTCCACCATCTGCTATTCCACCACCACTACCTGAAGGACCCATGCCTTGAACGGAGAGGCACTGCAGAATCTGCACTTATGTGATGCAAGTAGTTTAGCAAAATTTTTAATCGAGCAAGCGGAAGAAATGTGGTAAAGAGGATATAGTCTAAATTATAAATTTGGACGGCTGCTAACAAATGCAATAGAATCTAAAATTGGCAAAATCCTAAAGCAAGGGAAACCATGAACCATTCAGTTGGAGGGGGTTTTAAAATGCACATCTACTCCTCCCTAAGATCAAGCATCAGGACGGTTTTATGGTGAACTTTTCATATGCCAAAACATAGGCCGTAAGATACTAGTGGAGCATATACAAAGTACCTTGTCTTGTGACTAATCGACTAGGTGTTAGTAATTTGTATTGTAAGAGGATAGGTAAATGTTTTGCCCTGCGTGATAATTTAAATTCTTGGAAAGTGGTTTTATGCTTGTGCATGACAAGCATGCAAAATTGATCCTGACTTCACAACATTAGACAAAGTTTTAAAGAAAATATTGGCATATTCAAGACATGCCCTCAAACATTATCGAGTAAAATGAAGAGATGCTGCAGAAATCAAAACATGTACATCTAATGAAAACTCACCTTAGCCCAAGATACCCTCTTATACTGATTAGCATGCTGCTGCACAATCCTTCGGTGTATTTGCACCCAGTCATCTCCCAACAAATCCTTTGCTTCTGACCTGTGGTTAAGATATTAAAAGTGCAAATTAGCAAGTATATAGCACATCTTACAAGGAAAAAAAAAAGTAACTGAATTTGGAACAGACCTCCTCACAGATCTCACTATGTAGTGAATGTTGTTCATTAGAAATATTTGAGTGAGTGCAGGATCTCTATATTGCTTGGATTTCCCATCTAAGTTATTCTGAAGAGCCATCATGATCCTTGTAGTTACAGAAGCTAACTCATCTTCTGGATCAGTTGCTTCAAACTCTTGAAAAAGTTGCTTCAATGTTGATTGGTAACTGTGCATTAAAAGACAAACAATCATGTAAATACTTTTGGAGAGATAAAAATCTGTAAGAGAATCAAACGTACACTGCTGAAGCAATGTAGAGAACAATGCCTATTGAAAGGAAATTTCCAGTTATCCAAACTCAAGAAGTAAGGCACTAGGGACTGAACATAGTTCAGATGAAATGGAATACTTTGCATCTTGGCTCAGATAGCTATTCAGAACTTATATGAAAGTGAATAAAAATGATGACAAATTCACAAGCTTCCATTTGAAACAATGTGCTAAAACAAAAGAGGAACGTTCAGGAATCATTACTTACTCAAACAGAAACTTCACGTAATTTATCACATAGCTTGTCAAAGGATGGACAGTTCCATCAAGAACAGCAGTTTTGGTCGCATCCTTTTCAACCGCTTCTTCAAAATCAACAAAAGTCTCTTGAGCTGTCTGAGCTAGTCGTTTTGTCAAACTTGTTGCTGCCTCCCGCATTTCAGTACTAGCTTTACTACTAAATAGTGATCCAATCTGCATCCCAGGAATAAAAAAAAATAAAAAAAATGACAATTATGAAGGAAGAAATAGAGCAAGATTAAGAAAAAAGGGAAAGAAAAAAGATGGGAATTTCACTTGTTACAAACTGTATAAATTTTTAGATCTCAATGCTATTTAAGAGAATAAAAATGCAATTAGTTTCCATCATAAAAAGTAAACTTAAGAGTTATTCTGTGGATTCTAGTGCTCTAATAAGTATTCTCATTTTCAATCCTGACCAGCGATAATGACCTGAGGTATTTCTGCAAAAATTTTAGATGTCCCTATTCCCGAGTCCAAATTTCATATTGGACGTTAGTTAGGTACAGTTAATCTTCCTTAATAGTCACAGTAAAACAAAACCAACATTCCGATTTTTCACACTGTGCTATATCTTCTAACTGTCTCAAAAATTAGAATGTATCTAGACTAGGCATGTCAGCTGGTATTTTGGTACTTATTTGCTTATATTTTCATTTCTAAATCTTAGTGAAAGACATTTTACTACCCATTAGTCATGCTCCAACAAAGTTCAGTTACAGAAACCCAAATTCACCTTTCATGACTTTCAGGCATCATTGTTGTGCTATTGATATAAAAAATCATGCTTTACGAAAAAGAACCCCAAATGAAGATACTCAGAGTGCAAATGTAAGATTCAACTGGATTCACTTGGACATTTTTAACTAGATCAAACAAGCAAAAGACGAGAAGGATCACAAAAGATACTCATTACTGATCCTTTCCTGAAACATTTTCCAAATACTAAAAGACAATAAGTGAAGAAAATTAAAATGTGCCAGATAACTTTGATAATCAAAACATTTCTATACATATAATTTAGCATACCTCAAAGTGAAGTTCCCTCATTATCTCGTACATGTCTAACAAAACAAACAACTTCTCGGGTGATCTCTTGCTTTTGGCTATAGCCTCTCCAAAACTTAGGAGCACTGATACACTGTTCACTGTGACTTCAGAAAAACATTGATCCCTGAGAGAATCAATACCATCAAGTATCTGGTCACAAACTTGTTTTTCTCCAGCAAATAGCAGCTTCACCTGTTCCAAGCATTGCATCTTAGTTGAGAAATCAAAAGAAACAATACAAAATGCACGCATTTCAGTTAAATACTAACAGCAATTCGCATGTAATGTATCCAGTTCCCAATTTTGGCCTCGAGAACCTCCCACTGCATTTTCTGGACATCATCTTTGCTGAGTCTCTCGACACCTAGTTTTCTGAGGCTCTGTTCCAAAACTGAAGCACGGATGTCCCTAGCATTTATAAACAACATAAATTCCCATCAATTTTGCCCATATTCATAAAACTGAACATAGCTTGGCAATGTAAAGACAATTTTTCTAGCAAACATTTCTCAAATACTCACACATCAAAAAAATAAAAAAGAACCCTGCAAGCAATGGCATTGAAACAAAAGAATGAATGAATCACCTGTAGATTCTAAAAAGCTGTTGCTGGTGGCCAGCTAGAACCATCTGTTGAGCTAAATCATGCAACAAAGGGAGAACTCTAGGTGGGATAAGAGTAGGAATATTGTAGACAGCAGTTTCTAAGGTCTTATGACTAGGAGAATTCTTGGCATTAGTGCTATTAACATCAACAAAACCTTGGAGCTTGGGGGATCCTGAAGCAGATGGACGTAGCGAATTGGGAAGACATTCAAATAAACGATCAGGTTCAACAGGCTTACTATGATTTGTTAAAAGCTGTCTAAATTCATCTTCTAACTTAGAAATAGCCTTTGATAGCAATTGATTAGCATGATTAAGAACACCATCGCTACTCTTAAAGTTTTTATTGCTACTAAAGAACTTCACATTGCTTCTCAATTGATCAATTGCTTCTAAATAACTCTCCAAATCTTCATGCGGACCTCTCAAAATCTTCGCCTCCGCCTGCACAAACCCAAATCAAATAAAAAAACTTTCAATTTCTTGATATGATATTCTATCAAAACCTACCTTTCGCGTTAGGTCGAATTGAGCCAAGATGACCTCAGCTGCTTTCAAGGACTTGTCGATGTTTTCATGCGCTCTTCTAATGGAATGTGTTCTTATCTGCGAAACAAAAGAAACAACAATCAGATGATCATTTCGATTTCATTTTCAATTTTAATGGAATAAGAAGAAGACAATGAGGTGCCTGAGTAGGACGCATGGCGGTTTCGAGAGCGGAGAGGCGTTGATCGAAAGAGCCGAGAATAGAGACCATGTTATCGGTGACGGTTTGGCTCTTTTGCAACGACTCTTTCATGAACGCAGCTCTTTCTTGGAGCGCTATCATCGTCTGCGGCACTCCCATTTTTAAGCCGAATTTATTTATTTATTTATTTATTTTATTGATTGATGGAATTCAGAAATGGTTGGTTACAGAGAAGAGAATGGGAGAAGAAGGATTCGGTTTCCGCCATTGTTTTGGCTCTTCATATCCATGGCATTGCATGAATGCTCGCAGGTGGGTACAAAATATGAAGTAGTTATGAAGGAATGTGGATTTTTTTGGTGGGTCCATTATTGTACCTGTTTCTTGGTGGGCCCCAGTTCTTTGACTGACGCTTTCCCTGTTTTATTCTTTTATTTTAAGGCATAATACATTTATAGCCTCGGTACTTATCACTTTTTATCAGTTTGACACCTCAACTTATAATTTTATCATTTTAACCTAAATTTGTCTAAAATACAATTTTAAAACCCCATATCAGCACACTTATGCTACATTTTAAGTGTTTGACTGATCAAAAAAATAAATAGATGTGTCAGACTAGCAAAAAGTTGCAACTACAAGGGGTAATAGATGCATTATGTCATCAAATTAGTGCATATCAATGCATTTTAAGTAAATTTAAGTGTTGAAATAACAAAATTGTAAGTTAAGGTGTTAAACTGACAAATTATGCCAAGTACAAGGGGGCTGAAAATGTATTATGCCTTATTTTTAATAAAATATACTCTCTATTTATTCATAACAATAATAATAATAATAATAATAATAATAATAATCTTATTTTTATTAATTATAAATTTATTTTAATTAATTGAATGCTATATTACTTAACAAATAATTTTTTATTAAAAAACTATGTTATTTTAATATTATATCATATACTTTTAATAATATTACTAAGTAAGATATTAAAATATAAGTAAAATCAGACCAGAGACTTTTAAATATTATAAAAAATATTATAATTTTTTAAATGAAAAATCAGCTAATCATAGGATATGTTAGTATACTTTTTCCTTTTTTATATATAAAAAATGACCTTTTAATTTTGCTATTTTTCCAAACATCACATTTATTTATATAATTCTTGAAAAATATCTTTTCTGATACTAGAATAATTGAACTTTTTACTCCAAAAAAAAAAATACTAAAATATATTGTGCGGAAACATACTCTAAGCTAGTCAACATAAAAAAAAATTTGAGCACAATTAACCCTCTTCAATGATGGAATTTTTTTTTTTCAAACACAAAGATAGAATATTAAAAAATCGCATGAGAAAAAAAATTATTTTTTTATTTTTATGATTTTTTTTTTCAAAACTTCAAAAGAATATGGGGATTAAAAAAATTTTATAAAGCATAACAATATTATTCATGTCGCCCGCCATGACAATAATTATTTCTCTGAAATAAAATAACACTTATTTTATATAATAGGTGATATTTATTTTATATATACATTAAAATTTGGAATTTAAAATGGATTTTGAGTAAGTGCTTTCTATAATAGAACAATTTTTTCAATATTTTAATAAATTAATAATTTCATCATTTAAAATTATTTTAATACATTAATAATTTAATTATTTAAATTATTTTTTGTCTAGTAATTAAAGCTACCGAATACAATGTGAACCAAATACAATGTGCAAAAACAATGAAAGACCTTTTGAAAAGAAAGGTAGAATTCGAACTTTTAACATTTATATGTCTTGAAAAGAGCTATGTCAATAAATTATTCAATCTTTAACCAAACATAGAATGATTAATATTCAATAACATAAGCAATTTTTTTTTAATCAATATTTAGCTTCTTCTTTTTTAAGTCTTTTCCAAGTTTCAATTTTGTAATTTATAAACCAATTTTTTAAGTTGTATTCTTGCAGATTTTAGCAATATAAATATTTCTTCATTTAAATATTTTAAATTAATAAACAAAAAATAATTTATGAAAAAGCTGTTCTAATTCTTTGTAATGATGAAGAAATGAAATTATGGAAAGTTCGGACTTATTTTTTCCCAAAGTGAACCTTAAAAAAATGTCAAAATAACAAAAAATAAAAACTAATTTTTAGTTTTTTTTTAAAGCCAAAAAATTATTTTTTTTGTTAACGGCACAAAAAGGGTAGTCATCCTTGATTTTCTAAGCATGCCATTGAAAAAATGTTATCACTTAACTACTCCTTTACCAATTAAAAAATTAATTTTTAGTTAAGTATAAAATATCTTGTATACAAAATCAAATAATTAACCAAGCACAAGTAACAGCTCTTTTCTCTCTATCTGCCTTTTCTTAGTCACTGTTCATCCGTTTTCTTTAGTTTTTCTTCTGGTTTTGGGTGTTTTTTGGTCAAATTTTTGACCAAAAACCACCTAAAGACCAAATTTTTTTTTGCATTTTTCTTTTATTTCTTAGTTTGAGTTCAGATCTTAACTTAGTAAGGGTTCTATCCCATTTTATAGTTGTTTGAAAGAGAAAAAATAAATAAATAACAGAGCAAGAAAATAGCAGAAGAAATTGTCGATTCAGATAAGAAAAATGATCCCTCACTCTGAGCAAGATCTCGACAATGCAAAGGGAGGAGTAGATTGGCGGACATCAGAGTGCACCCACGGACCTGAGCTATTCACATCTGGTTGTGGTTTCTTTATAATATTTCTTCATATTCTCTTGTATTTCCTCTTTTGTTTATCTTTTATTGTTAGTCGTGTATGTTACTTTTACCCATACTTCTATTGTAAAAGTAAATATATGACTCAAAAATCCTACTTTGCTATGTTTAAGCCAGTTACTTCTGTAGTCCTTTAATGATTGTTTTGGTTGTCTTTTTTGCCTCTAAGCTTAATGATAATTAGATGTTTCAAAAAATACATAAACTGCCAAAAAAAAAAGAAATGAACTTGATGAATTTTATATGACAATGAACCCACATACAATCATGACTTCTAAAGATCAACATAGGATTCTAAATTGAACTTGGAAAAATCCAACCATTTTTTCCATTTCAAGGATGAAAGATATATGCTATGCATAAGAGCATGTGAACCAATAAAAGAGAAAGAAAGAAAGAAAGAAAGAAAGGCAGCAGTACAGTAGTAGTAGTAATCCTATGGTTTCTTGGGGATAGTCATCAATGTTTTCCTGTTTTGTCCTGCACCAAAGACTGAAAAAAACAAACACAAAAGGCAAAAGTGCTTTGAGGTATGCTCTGCCACACCCAGCCACAAAAGCATTATTAAATGCTTCACAAAAAAATAAAAATAAAACCCACATCCATACAAAACTAGTGTCTGCTAAGAAACTTAATATAAAAAACATTATTCTTCTATCAATTTTAACAAGAATCCAGTCATAATATTAATTGACTTTAGACCCCAGAACTTCCACAAGACAAACCCCATATTATTGATTCCTACAAAGCTTAGTTAATTTGGTAGCATACAGACATACTAATCACAGTTTCTCCTATTCAATCCTACTATTTAGTTCCTTTGCACAAAACCCTAAAATATTTTTTTATTTCTTGACCATCTTTTCAAGGAGAAAAGAGAAGAGAAGCCTAATAAGTCCAGTCTTGAGGCAGACCCATTTCAGGAGGAAGATGATAATAGCAATCATTCTGATGATTGTTGTTAACTACTACCCTTCTCATGGAATTCTTCTGTTGTGTTGTGACCTGAATCTCAGGTAATTGTCTAGTTCTCACACCTGCCATAATAATAATAATTGATTAAGTCAAAAGCAACAAAATAGCATTGGATTAAAGAAGTATCAGAGAATAATAAATCAAAATCATTTTCTTTTCTTCTTTTCATTGGAGTATTATTTTTCCTTGAATAATGGGGTCTTATTAATTGCCTGGTAACTTTCAGCAACTACACAGGGCATTTTGCATTATGCAACTGACAACCACCAAAAAAGCAATATAACTTTTACAGATTTTTTACCATTTAAAGTCTGTTTTTGTATAATGCCAGTATAGTACCTCAGCCCTTGTAAAATAAAAAGGCTACAGCCCACAGGTTAATAATTTAGGCTCATCCATGAACAGAAAATTTGACTAGAGAAGAAAGAGCAAGATCATAGATCTAACCCCAAAATTAGAAACCACCATAACCAAAGTTCGCATTTCATCACTCAAAAATGTACAAGTTGTAAACATTGGCTCATTTGCAACCAAATGTTTATTAACAAGTCACATTATGAAGAGCAAGATACAACTAAAATAAACAAATTCTAATTTAGTTGAACTGTAAAAGATGATTAAGTTGTAACGGTAGCAAATGCAATCTCTTTTTTATTTAATTATTTTTTTTTAACTTAGGGAGAGGGAGATAAGATTAGAACAGTTGTTCTATTGATTTGGCTAAATACAATCTCTTTGAGCATAAATGAGAGTTCCTTGTGCATTTAAATTATCTTGTCCTAATACCATATTAATATTACACTTGCGCAAGTTCAAGAAAAGTAAAAACACCCATATCAAGAAACCTGTATTAAAAGAAAAACCAAGAAAGGGTAAAAGCCAACTCACTTTGCTTTCTTTTAACATCAACACCACCGGAGGAAGCCATTTTTGGGTTCACAATGCGTGGGTGGAAAACACCAGTACCACCTGATTCTCTCATGCCACCACCAGCTAACCCATACCCATTTCCTCTAAATGGGTAAACCCGATTCTGAATATGGTTTGTCTGCCTTTGCAAGACCCTAGGCCTTCTTTCTTCTAGAAGGGAGCCATCAACCTATAACAACACATAACCCATCAATGTAAATATCATCATCATTATTACTAATAAAGCTGCCAAAAAGTAAAGACCTTTGATAGGACAACCCATTAAAGAAAAAAAAGGAACCCGTTTCACTTTTTTTACCTGCTGTGTCTGGACTTGATATCCGTAAAGCGGTTGAGACCGGGTTAAAAAAGAACCGGTTCCGTAACCACAAAGACTTTGACTGAGTTCAACACCACCGCCATTGAAACCAAGATACCCAGTTGAAGAATGGTCTCGAACCGCCATTTTAACACTCTGTAGATATCAAAAGCCAAAAGAAACACCAGTTACAAAGCCATGCAAAACTACCCATTGCGGAAAAAAAATAAAAGAAAGAAATAAAAGAACCTGTAAATTCATGTATGGTGGTTTCGGATTAATGGGTGTTGAAGGAGGAGTTAAAGAACGGTGCTTCTTGAGCAAAGAAAGAGCAGCGAAATGAGTAGCAAGATCTTCCATGCAAGAAAAGTTTTGATATGGGCATTTATGTGAAGAGGGTAGTGCTATTTCATTACGAAAAATATCAGATGGAAGCCAATGCTCACCATCATCTAATCTTGGAGCAAACTGATTAGCCATTTTTTAGAAAAACTTGAGCAAAAGATTTAGCAAAACAGAGAAGCAACAAAAGAGTCTTCTTTTAAAGAAAGAAAGGTTTTTTAGATTTGGGTTTGAAGGACTGGTAGCGGGATTTTTTTTTTTTTTTTGGAAAAGAGAGACTGCAGTGCAGAGAGAGCGAAGAGAAGAAGAGGAGGGCTCTGTGTTCAAAATGACGTTACAAGTTTCTCTCTTTTTATGCAATTATGAAAGGCCATATGCATACAAGTTAAGGATTGTTTGGTTTTTTAATTTATTCCAAAAAAGGACTTTTGGGTCCCCTCTCTATTTCATATTAAAAAATATGAAAATTATTTTTCTCTATTATAACTCAAAAAAATATTTGTACGTAAAAAAAAAACTCAAAATATTTTAAATATTACAACAAATTTTATTATTTAATTACTTAATTTGAGTTTCGAAAAAATAATTACGTATGCTGCATTATACTGTTATTTTATTTTTTATAAAGTAAAATACACTTTTTCAATAATCAACATTCGATAATAAAATACACAATCATCCAATGATAATAAAGATAAAATAAAACAAAAGTAATTAAAAAATAAAGTTACCATACAATTTCTCATTACTTAATTTTAGTAAATTTAATAATAATTTATTCCTGTATAAAAGAGCTATTTTTGCTATCAACGAAAAGAACCATCAAAAAATTGTTTTCTTCAAAAATATGATTGGAATTTAAATAAAATTATTGTTAATTTATAAAATTAATTTTATTCATTTAAAATAAAAATATTGTCATATAATATGCAATTCGTTGATATTTAATTTTTTTTATCTCCATACTATATTAATTAATAAAAAAAATATTTTATACTTCTTAGCAATTGACATATTTTCAATTGTGTAATTTACAGATATTTAGATTTTCTAATTTTTATATTATACCAATTTAAAAAAGAATTATTTTTACACTTTTTAAAGAATGACATACATTTTATTAACTTTTTTGTAGTGATAATTAATTAATATGTGCTTTTTAAATTGGTAAGACTAATTGGGTTTTATGTACGAAAAATAAAATGGGAGATTTTGAAATTCAACTTAATCTCTAAGTTAGAAAAATTCAGAAAAAATTATGATTGATGGGAGAGAACATGAATGCATTATTATATCCTATTAAAAAAAAAAAACTTCACAAACATAGCAAATTTGTGGTCCTTATAAACCTACTAATTTTGCAAATCTAGTCAAGCATCATAAATATGAAAGCTAATTAATTTGATTAGCAATGGACCAATTAGAAATTTTAGAAAATTACAAATTTTTGTTTCAATTATTTTATCATTATTTTGAAATTATAATAATGAATAAAATGACATGGCATCTCAATAATTGTGTATATCGTACATATATGTTTATATCATTATTTATTTTTATTGTGTAAAAATATGTAAAAAAAAATTAACATAATTTTTGAAATTTACGTAACCCATTATTTGATTATTATGGCATTTTTTAACATGAAAATATTGGTCTAAATATTGTTTAATTTTTAATTAGGACTGATAATTTATAATTTAATCCTTTTAAATGATACGATACAACACAAAATCAATAAATTTAAATTTAATATAAATAGGTTCAAACCATAAACGAATGAACTGATTTAATTGAGTTCAATATGTGTAATTCGTTTAAACACTTATTAAATACAAAATAATTGAAAAATTTGCAAAGTAGTTTAATTATATATATATATATATATATAATTAAATGTGTTTCTTAAGGTGCATTTTATTATTATTTTATTTTTTATAAAGTAAAATATACTTTATTAATAATTATTATTGGATGATAAAATACACTTTCATCCAATAATAATAAAAATAAAGTAAAATAAAAGTAATTAAAAAATCAAATAACCATAGAATTCTCTGTTTTTTAAATATATTTTTCCGCGATGAAAAAAAAGGGGCATTTCCAAACAAGGCCTTAGTACTCAGGTCACGTGACCCACACAGGGAGTCAGGGCCGTATCGCTCGCTTCCTCACTATCCACTTTCTCAAGCCGTTTCGGCCTTGTCCTTTCACCTTCCCCATCACATTATCACTCACATGCTAGCGAGTACGTATTTAGTACCACTCCCTCTGTCTCTCCGACAGTTGTCCAATCTGCCAAGTGGTAACTTCTTTGGAGCGAGTTGATGGGTTTTGTACTCGAAGTTGTTTTTTCGAAATAAAAAGGATTTTTGATATGTTGCGGAGAGAAAATCAACCCCAACGGATGCAGCATCTGTCATCAGTCTGTCCTTTTCAATGACACGTGTCAGCCTAGAGTTTATTGTACAGAAAATATTTAGATAGGTTCTTCTCCACTTTTCTTACTGGGAGGTCTACATCAAAATAGAATTTTTATTTTTTGAACCAAATGATTTCATTAGCATCCCTCCACGAAAAATATCACAAAATATATTTTTTTCAGTAAGTAGCTTATCATTTTAAAATTCAATATGTGAAAGTGACAATATTGCCTAGAATTTTACAACAAATGCAGGAGAAAGTAATGATGTAGTTGAATTAAACGTATTTATTATCCAATATTAATTTTTTTTAAAATTAATTTTATAATAATCAAGTTAAACTTGAATTCCGATGGATCCGATTCATTAGTATTAGTATGATCGAATTTGTCAAATCATGAAACTTAACCATCTAGATTAGTTCTTAAAAAAAAATTAAACTTGAATTCAAACTAATTAGGGAGTCGAGTTTAAATTTTAAAATGCTTTACTCTTTTTTTTTTTTTGGTAATTTAATGCTTTACCCAATATGTTACAAATGTAATGGAATATATATATATATATATATATATATTATATATATTTGTGCTTGTATCATTTGTTCCGAAAATTCTAAAGTGATTTTTATTTTTTATTTGTTTATTTTCATTTTTTTTATCATTATTAGATAAAAAATATATTAAATCATTAAATAATGATTATTAACAAACTACAATTTACTTTATAAAAAATAAAATAACTATAGACTACACCCATTCATGTATTTATTTATCTATTAATAAATAAAAAGTTACAGTAGTGAAAAAGCGATTGGTAAGGAGGATTTTGTTTTAGTGGAAATAGTGCTGGAACGGAGTTATAGTTATTGAGAGGGCAGTTGCATTGCTAGAAATTTAACAACTCCTACGAGGAATAGGGCTGAGCATGGGTCTTGGAGAACCTGAACCATTCTAAAAAATCGAACCAAAAATCTTCAGAACCGAAAATTTTCATTGATCATTTGACTTTCTCCGAACCGAACCGTCCCAAAAGTTTTTATTGGGACGGGTTCGGAGAATTTGAAATTTCCGAACCGAGATCCGTCCCGAACCGCTCCGAATTGTACCGAACCGAAGAACCGAAATTAGAACCGATAATTTAATAGAATTAGAGTTATATACATGTATATTATAAAAATTAACATTATATTATAAAGATTTTTGCAATAATTATATTC
>CATIWK010272079.1:0-15450 GCA_949634005.1 Mallotus japonicus
AGAATGAATAATTCTATAGATTCTTCTCCAAAAATACAAATTTCAAAGAGATAAAATTATTGTTATTTTTTCAGTTTGTAATAATATAATATTAATAAAATATAATTATTTACATATTAAAGGTTTGAAGTATTCTTTTATTTCATTTTTTATTACAGTAAATAATAATATTTATATTATATTTATTATTTTTTCAAATGTACAATTTTTAGTGTAAAAATATATTTTTAAGTAATTCTTAATTTATTATATTACATGGTAAAGTTTGTTTAGCATTTTTTTATTAATATGGTGCATTTTATTGATTTCTTTTAAAATTCACGGTAGCGCCGAACGATACAGTCCGAATCGATCTGATTCAGTCCGATACCGTTACACCGTTACCGATACCGAAACAGTTCACGAAACCGTTATTTAATTCCCTGCTTGGGATTCTTGGGCTACAGGCTCCTTTCTTCTTCTTCTTACGTTGTGACAGTATCGCCGCCCAGCCTCCTCTTCTTCTTCTTCTTCTTCTTCTCACGTTGTGACAGTATCGCCGATACACCACCTCCGATTCGGCAAATAATGGTTGTTACGGCCGATTCAGCAACTAACACGGCCGATTCACCCACGAAATCCGTCAAGCCAGATATAGCCATCACGAACCGGCAAAATCTCGGATCGGCCTCCCTCAAATCCGGTACGAAACAGCCGATACGCACAGTATCGGCTGTTTTTTAATACCCTGCTTGAGGTTGAGGAAAAGACCCTCTAAGATACATGCTAACATCAAATGATGGAAATAAGGATGACATCTTTTTAAGGCTTAAGAAAGTCTGCTGATAACATCTAACTTATGCTAATGGTTGATGTCTGCTCAATGACTGAGGGGATTAAAACTGTCAGGTTGGCATCTCTTTCACATGTTGCTAACAGCTGTGAAGGATTTATGAAAATTGACAATTTTCTTGAAGAAATTTGGTAAACAAATTGCACGCATAATAATAGTTATGTATTATAAGCAATGAAACATCATCTATTGATATGCACCTAGCATGTTAGAGTTGGGCTTATTGACCTCATCTGCATTTTTGTTTTCTCTGAAGTTCTGGATGGCTTGTTTTATTTACAAGTCTGGCAGAATGATGAGGGATCAAATGTATTGTTCTTTTGCATCTTTAGGCCTTTGGACATGTGAGATGCATTCGTATTTATTTATGCTAAGGTAGTTTGGACTGAAGCAGCTCCCATGATTAAGTACTAGGAAGTAAACTGAAAGACCATCTGATCAATTTGCAAAAATTTGTCAATCTTTATAACAGTCATTTTGATTGGTTTCATATCATTCAATTTGTTTGTATCAGGCTGCAAAGATTGTTAAACAAGCATACTCTGTACTCCCCGTCTATGATAGAATAGTCCCTGCTCTTCTTAACGATGGTGTATGGAATCTTCCCAAGACATGTAACTTCACACCTGGTGTACCAGTTGGACCAATGCTTGCAAAGCCAGCCAAAAGTGTGATTGATATAGTAGAAAAGTTCCAGGGTATAAAATTCACCTGTGAATACAAGTATGATGGTGAACGTGCCCAGGTGATACTAACTAATTGCAGAGTTTCATTTTCTTATTTTGCTTCCAGTTCTTTTTCTTTTGCTTTTATTGTTATCTTTTTGATCAAGCATTTATTCAAAGCAGATACATTTTCTGGAGAATGATTCAGTTGAGATATACAGTCGAAATGCTGAGCGCAATACTGGAAAATATCCTGATGTAGTTGCTGCAATTTCAAGGTATACTTCGTTACATATTTATTTGTGGACTTGTGACATGATGAAAGGCCAGTCTAAACTGTAACATCCCAAAGAATATAAAGTTAAAGCACTGAATCTTGGAGCTTCATACCCCAAGGTACAATGTATTAAAGAGAAGTCATCATCTCTGTTAGAATACCAAATTGGCTTCTCTTATATCTTCCTTTCACATCTCCCTTTCCCTTTTTCTTCTCATAGCTACAAAATGATATCTGCAATTTTGTACTTTTTTGTATTTTTCTTACTTTCCTTTTGGTGTGAATATTGATTATCTTATTGAGTTGCAACCAGATCTGTTCTCATTATCTTCTTCATGAACGAGTGTTAATTCCTCATCAAATCTTGCATGAAAATGCTGGCCTAAAAATTGTCATTGAGATATTTTAGTTGCAAATATACGATAAACTTCAACTAAGCCCTATTCCAAAACATTTTATTCACACTGATCAAGAATGTTTAATTCCAGTCTGGATATTGTAACTTGAGGCTTTAATGCATGTGTTCAACTTATTATCATTTCAAATATGTAAGAGCTGGTTTATCTTTAAGCTGCTGCCTGCTTGTTTAGTTTAAGTTGATACTTGTAATCTACTCCTCAGTTACGAATAATTGTTTCTATCTGTTAATTGCCAATTTTTTTTCCTATGTGCAGATTAAGGAAGTCGTCTGTGAAATCTTTTGTTCTGGACTGCGAAATAGTTGCTTTTAACCGAGCAGAAAAAAGAATTCTGCCCTTTCAGGTAGTTTATTCTGTTATGTATGATTTACATATTTAGCCATCTTTAGTTCATAGATATTTTTTTATTGCCATCAAATGATGAGTTGTTACATCTAGCCAGTTCTTTGACAATCTTCTGAAATTGTATGCCTGATGCAAGACAAATAACAATTATGCAAATTTATCCAACCAGTTTACTTAATGTGGATGAACATTTAACATGACATAATTTGATGGACTTATAAAATCAGCTATCGAGGATAAGTATAGTTGTTTAAAAAAACTTTTAATGAAGAAAGAAGTTAGAAAGATGTTCATGGAGGGAAAAAAAAAGGTTTTGAAGATGATCTCAACCTGAAGAGTGATAATTGTGGATTAAATACATTTTAAATTTACAACAAAAATGATAATTATTTTTACATTTTTGACTTATGAATCAAGTCAATGAAAAAATATGTTAAAAATGGTTGCACTAATCATACAGCTTAACATGCTTATATTTACAGTTTACAATGCTGGTTGCTGGGACTGCAAATACACTAACTTACAGTGCGTTTGCAGTATGCAATGACCAGGCTAAGTTAAGCTTAATTTTGGCCTGTTTATTATTATTTTTTTTTGGGCAAAGTTTTATTTTCTTGAGCTTGGACACGGATCAAATTAATCTTCTCATGAGACACTTGGTTTGTTCTGGCATAAAAGCATGAGCTCAAGTTTGTTATCTTAATCATGGTACATGGAAATTTGACTTGCATTAAGTTAGCAGCTATTTCCTGATATTATTTATTGGTCTTGCTGGGTTCTCAATAGCTTGCATTTGTTTTCATCTTCAAGCATGACTGTAGCTTGTTTTAAGGTTAGACTTTTGATTTGTGTCGTATGGTAGCTTGTATCCTATGCTAGCTATAAAACTCTGTCCATTTGCTTTGCAATGTTATGTCCTTTTTCTCTAAGTACCTTTAATGACCAATCGTGCAGTTGGGACCCAAGCTATCCTTAGTTGAGATAATATATTTTTTTCATGATATGTTGTTGCAGATACTTAGTACCCGGCCCCGGAAAAATGTGGTAATGAGCGACATCAAGATTGATGTTTGCGTATTTGCCTTTGATATGTTGTATCTTAATGGCAAACCACTCATTGAAGAACAGCTAGAAGTTCGTAGAAAGGTTTGTTCCTTTTTAATTAACTCATTTAATTGAAGCATTTACTGCAGTGTTGTACTCTTTAGCATCGTAAATTATTGAATGTAATTGCTTTTGAGGTGGTTTTATTATGAAGTGACACTCGTTGGAGTCTGAATTGACAGAAGTGTTTATCACTCAAAATCTATTATGAATCTTCTTTATAAAAAAAAATATTGAATTGCTTAGTAGGATTTGAAGGCCTACTTGCATGCTCATATGCTTCAAGATTTTGACTTTATTTCTTTTTGCTGTAAATGCCTCTGAAATCTTTCTTTGTCTCTCAGTAAAGAGTTTTACTTACCAACCAGCAGTGATCCTGTTTATTTCTTCCCAATATGTTTAGTGTGTAAAATCAATGCTATTAGCCATATTCTTGCTGCAAGCCATATTAAACTCAATGCAATTGGCCATATTCTTGCTGCAATGAACTATTGGAGCCCTTTGGGAGAAGGCTTTGGTGCTGGCTGGTTATGGTGGAGAGGGGTGCTTGATAATTTGCAATATGGTTTTAGGTTTTCATTCCATCATTTTTTTTTTCTTCTGTTAATGCTATGGACCGGG
Source organism: Mallotus japonicus (assembly GCA_949634005.1). Lineage (NCBI taxonomy): Eukaryota > Viridiplantae > Streptophyta > Magnoliopsida > Malpighiales > Euphorbiaceae > Mallotus > Mallotus japonicus. Next base: position 4,264 of record CATIWK010272079.1, read on the forward strand.
TCAAGGTTATGATTAATCTTATGCATTTAATCAACTAAGTCCCTTGTATTTACATTTTAAAATTTATGATAAGACTTTTATGTGTATACAGTTAGCAATATGTCCCTAATTTTCCATCGCAAATAGTTGATTTTTTACTAATTTTTCTTCATCATGTACATTTTATAATAACAAAAAAGGCTCCTGCCTGGCTCATTGAGGATTGATCTCTGCACCATATAGACCAAATAACTTGCTATTTGTGCCTTTGAAAACACACATTAAGTCATGCAGACATGTGCATTTTATTTGTTAATAACATGAAGTAGACTTCCCAAACATTATAATGACAATGCTATATTGCCTTGCTGAATGCTATGGATAAATGTGCTTAGGCATTTGGACTTGAGCCCTTTAGAAAATAGGAGCAGTACAGATTCTTTGTGCAGAGTGGAAAAAGAGTCCTGAGTGGAATTCAGGAGTCTAGAATATGCTGTCATTACCCATTAGGTTATGATTTATTTATGTTTATATGGTGTGATTTAACTGAGAAAAGGGTGGCTCGTTTATTAGATTTAATTGTTAATGCTGTTGATATCTTGTGATAATGGAAGCCCAATCATATTATCTGTATTTTGATGTCTTTGAATAATTGCACATATCCTTACAAATGCGTTTAGCCTGGATGTTACTGATCTGCCTTTACCAGAAATTCTAACTTATTCATATTTTTGGGTCTATGCGTTGTTCCTGTGCAGTGGCTCTACGACTCATTTGAGGAAGACTCTGAATATTTACAGTTTGCAACAGCAATAACCTCAAATGATCTTGAGGAAATTCAGAAGTTCCTAGATGCTGCTGTAGATGCAAGGTCATTGTCTCATGCCTTTTGGCTTTTTTTGTGGATGCTAGGCATAACTCGGATGCATTGTAATGCATACTCTATTATAGCATGTCAGTGATCTACATCTTGAGTAAACCTGTGATAATTAGGTAGGAAATTTTGCATCACCTTTTATGTTGTCCAGAACTCTTCCTTCTAATACATCTAAATTTCACAGACTGAGTGAATTTCTGTGTGGTTTTCCTTGTCTCTGTCTGCTGTTATGGAGTACTATGTCCTTTTTTTAATTGTATTCTATTCAGTTAGCCACTATTACATGAACATATACAAAACACATTATAAAATGCTTTATTTCTTGTGCTTTTTGAAGGTTTCTTGATAGGTGCACAAATTTGGCATATAATGGGTTCTCCATCGGAGAACATGCTTACTTCACTGTCTAATAGAAACTACATGATTCTAGCAGGCTATTTAAATTTAATTGTTTCACCAGTCATGTTCTAATTTAGGTACTTTTTATGTCGTAATATATTCATCTAATGTCTAATGAAATTTTGTAATTTGATTTATTTTTTCTTTCATGTGAATAATCATCATGTGACATGTATTTTAAGTTATTTTGTTTTTTTTATCCTTGTCATTGATTCATCTTAGTTTGCAGTTGTGAGGGTTTAATCATCAAAACATTGGACAAGGATGCTACTTATGAGCCTTCAAAACGATCGAATAACTGGGTAAAATTGAAGAAAGATTACATAGAAAGGTAAGGTCTAATTAGTATGGGCCTTATGCACATTGCTTTGTTTTATAATTAATTATTACTATTACTAAGGATAGTATTCTCTGCAGTATTGGAGATTCGCTTGATCTTGTTCCTATTGCTGCTTTCCATGGTCGTGGAAAACGTACTGGTGAGTACATTTTTTAATCGAATCAAGCATGGAAACGTGCTGCAGCAAGTTTCATGTTAATTATTTTGATATTTCGGGTTGCATTTCGGAAGTTGGAACAAGCATTCTACTTTTAGGTCCAAACCTAGTTTTGCTCATGATGCTGTGTTCTTGTCCTTAGGTGTCTATGGTGCTTTTCTTCTTGCTTGTTACAACAGTAGTACTGAAGAGTATGAGAGCATATGTAAAATAGGTGGGTGGAAATTTTTATTTTGCAGTTGTTTCATGGGTATTGAGTTATTTTAATATTGGAGCCTTTTTCTTTTATGCTTTTTTCATTTCCTTTTTTTTTTTTGTTTTGTTTAAATTCTTGCTATAATGTATAGGCACTGGTTTTTCGGAGCAAGTGCTTGAAGAACGTTCTAATAGTCTTCGTTCTAAAGTGGTTCCTCAACCAAGGGTCTGTTTCTTATGTTTTTCCATGGTAGCTTTGGAATTATGTTTACTTTAAGGACTCTAACTTTCTGGTTGGTTTCAGTCATACTATAGGTATGAAGAAAAAATCAAACCAGATGTCTGGTTTGAGCCCAGTGAGGTAATTCTTTTCATCCTTAATCCACTCCACTTTATTGTTTACTTCCAATTTCTTTTATCTAAACTTTGGTTCTAGTGTTTTTTCGCATATTTTGTCTCAGTTTAGTTTTTAGTTTATAAAACTCCATTCTTTGTTTTCACACCCCTAACGCATTCTTGAATATGCTTTAAATCTTTGAAAACAGCACAAATATGTCTGAAATTCTCATTATGGGCAAACAGTTGACTGTTCTATTCTTAGTTGGCATGGTCGGAGTTTGGACTGCATGTATATTGATAGATTTCTTTCACACACAATTGAAACCTTTTCTGCTACAGCCTCCTAAATTTCAAGAATTTGTTTTTTTGCCAATCGCCAAGTTTATTGGGTTTCCTTCTCTTGTTTTTTTTTTTATTACATTATTACTATCATTCTTATTAAATTATGTATTTACTAAATGCAGGTGTGGGAGGTGAAAGCTGCAGATTTAACTATTAGTCCTGTTCACTGTGCTGCAGTTGGTATAGTGAATTCTGACAAGGTTGAGTTTATCTTCTTAGGCACTTGATGTTTTATTGACATAACAGTGGGCTCCATGCATACTTGAGCATTGCTAAACCAAATGATTAACTTTATGCTGCTTCTTGTTTCTTGCTGCAGGGAATTTCTCTACGATTTCCACGTCTAATGCGTGTCCGGGAAGACAAGTCTCCAGAAGATGCCACAACATCGGAGCAGGTAATATACGATACTGATTACTATATGTTCTGAAGTAAAACTAGCAAACAGAATTATTGTCTATAATTTCCAAAATCCAGCTATGTCGTCTACAATTTCGAATCTGTTATTATATGTTTGCTCTACTTTTTGTTGTTTTTGATGTTGGAAGGCAATAAGCAGTCCTAATTGCTTAATATTTCTTTCTCCAGTTTCGCTTATCCACATACACAGCTAACATCTTCTCCAATATATTCCAGGTTGCTGATATGTATAATGCTCAGAAACAAAACCAACATAATGTCGCTCAGGCTGACAGTGATGATGATCAGTAGCTGAAGACTTGGTCATGCAGTCCAGTCGATTCCGAGAGAATTTTCCTTGTAAAGATCAGCAGCATTGTGGATACCTGTGAGTAGATATCCCATTGAACACTGTTGTCTTTAGGCCTAACACTGAAAGCACAACTGCATAGTTTCATCTATTGGATGTGTGCACATTTCCATGGCCAGGGAAGGGTGTAAAACGAAAATTTTCACCCTGATTTGAATTGGATCTGTCATGTAAAGTTTTTCTACATTCTGAAGTGAAGGGGCTTCAAAATCATATGTTCACCTGTATTGCTTTCTGTAAATTCTTTGCATATGCATTTTGTGCTAAGAATGAAATTTTTTTTCCCCTTTAATTCAAGGAGATTCGACAGGCTGCAGACTGCATAAATAGACAAGTGGATGACCGTAAAAATTTAAATTGGAGATCTTTACAATTTTTATATGTGAAATATCAATCACATCACTTCACTTCTAATTGGCATAGTAGAATTTAGATGAAGATCATGAGACTAGACTTTTCTCTGTCTGTCTTAATGCAGATAACAATTGGGAGGTCAATAAAGATGTCAGGTAGATGCCAGTAGCAATAAAACGTCTATATTTTAATTTATTTAAACCCTTAGTCATCGATAGTGCTGATGACTTCATCTCCAAGAGATTTTTATTCGATAATGAACACATAAATCCGTATCAGACAAATAATGAATGTTTCATAACAGAGATTATTCGTTGAATTTTTTTTTAAACTTGTATTTTTCCCTCAAGTAGGCACCATTTTTGCGTATTCTACTTTTTCATCTCCATTCCCATTTTGTTATTATTATCAATAGGGGGTGTAACTATCTTGAGTTTGTTTCATTTATTAATAAATTTTATTTTGCACTAAATTTATTTTTTTATTTGTTGTTCGTGAGCTATTTGTAAATTTAAATGAATTTAAAAATATAAATTATAAATTACAATTATTTATAAAAAAAAAATTACTTAATAAATTATAATATATTTAATAAAATTATAATTTTATTCTAATAACATATTTTTAATATATATATATATATATATAGTTGGCTCACAAGTTCTTATTCAACCTTGTTTACTAGCAAAGTTTTATATAATTTAATTTTGACTGATGTATTAAATGAATTTTTATATATAAACCTAAATTAATAATTATCGAATTAAATTTTGAGTAGCCAATGACCAGCTCAAACTTAAGTGTTTAACAGCCAGAGCCCTATTCATAAAGTGGAACACTTTTTATTGGGCTCTAAACTAAAATGAATGAGATGGATCTGATCTGATTTCAGCTGTTTTGATTGTGACCTTGCCCTTGTGAAGAGAAGTTTGCGATAGAAGAGAAGTTGTGTCTAATCTTCAGAGTTCATTATCGGGTCTATTTCATTCATAGTCAATTTTTCTCATTTCTAAGCTTCTGCCGTGTGGACCAGACAAACCCCTTCTCTTTCGATTTTTTTCGTAGCCTAACATTCCTAACCTTAGTCATAGGGTTCATAGATTCATCATATACCAATTGCTACTTGTCCAATTTTTTTGTTCTTTGGTGTAAATTTTGAACATGCTAGTCTCTTTCATTTTGCTGTTGATATTTCTTCTGCTATGTGGCTTTATGTCATATATATCATCTAAATTATGTAATAAGGTAAGTGACTGAAGCCAAAGGTTGAGTAGGTTAGTAGTATATTTTCTTTCGAAGCATAAGTAGATTAAGAATTCGATTCTTTTCTTCCCCTTTCTCAACCAAAAAAAAAAAGAGTGCATAAGTGGAGTCTTACTACCTAGGAATAAGGAGGAAAAAATAGCAATAATCATTAGAATCAGTTAGTAGGAGCTGTTGTTGCTCAAATATGTTTGGAATTCAAGCTCTGATATATATAGTCACATTAAAATTATTTAGAAGATTTTCACAGCTAAAAAAAAAAAAATGAGAGCAACCAAGAAAAAGTACCAGACAACCAGCTAAAGACATACTACTAAGGCTGATTCAATAAAGCTAGTAACCTATTAGTTCAACTCCTGGGAAGTCTAATTAAGAATTTAGGTGAAGTCATAAATTGCTGTAGGGTTACCCATAATTCATCATGAACAATAAGTGAACTGGGTTGTCCTAATAGAGAACCATAAACAACTTGATGGTACGCAGTTTACTTTTGCGCGAATGGGTTGGTACAACGTTTTAAAAATGGCACCAGCAAATGGAATTATAATAGGGAGAGAACATGCATAAAACACTAGAGAAAACAGTATATTCCTAGTGATGTAGTGTAGGTTTTCATTTGTTTAGACTTCACTAGTAAATTAACTATTAATCATTATTCACCGGAAGACCAAATGTGTCCTTTCAGTTGTGTAATAATATGTTGCATGTGAAAGAGCAATTTGCATTATTTGGTTTACTTTAAGGACATCAAAGTTTATGCCAAAAAAATCAACAATACTTCACATCAGCTAGTAGGGGTTATTTTTATTTATGGTGTATATAATTACGTTAAATTAATTGTTGAAAAATATTTATCGTCTTTATAGTTCTACAGAATCAAATCGAATTAATTATATTTCAGTTGAGTTTAGGTAATGGTGATTATGCTAAAAACACACACAAAAACATTTCTCACAAGTAAAGAGTAGTGGGGCTAATACAATAAACATTATAAAGAAAAGAGAATTGAAAACATAAGATCATTAAAATAGAAAAGGGAGAAAATGACTTTGAGAAATGAAAACAAAGAAGAAACATAAACAAGATTAGAACTTTATAAATATATATATAGAATCAATCATATTGATCACCTCAGGAGAAAAAGGAAGAAGAAATATATATAATCATACATCACACCAGTAGCAGATCCTGATTCTGATATGTGGGAACCACTCAAGCAGACAAGCAGGTCTGTGAGGCCTATTGGTTGTTGGCCTTACCCCATCTTCCAATCCTAACAACTTCACACCCATCATTTTGTTTTCAATCTTTCACTTTCTTTCAAGATTACACACACTAATTAGTAAAACTTCTTAGCACCTAAAGTTACATTTTACAAGGCCAAAGCACAAAACAAATCTTTGGAGAAAACGGACCATTCCCTCCTCCTTTCACATCATCAAGAAACAAAAGCAAAACTATAATGTGAAGAAAAAAAATTGCTGAGAGAAGACACCGGCACAAAAAAAGCCAAGAACTAGCCCATCTTCTTCTGCTACTACTCTTCTCTCTCACCCCCTTCAGTCAACTAGGAATAGTTTCTTCTCTAAAAAAACAAACTTTCTGTACAAAATGCTAGATCAGTCCCATACCCAACATTCCAAATTTCATCTTCTCACTAACCTTTAGTGGAATTAAAAGGATGTTTATAAATATGTGTATATATATGATATAAATTATAGAACCGTGTAAAAATCATCACTTTTTGTCAGTGGAGAAGTATCCTTTGATGTTTGGTCTCTGTAGGTGAATCAGAGCCGTCATATACTAGTGCCCTTTTCCTATTGCAACCGTTAATGTTTATTAAAGAGTCTTGAAGGAGGAGTTGTGGTGGCGGTGGCGGTGGTGAAGGGATGGTAACTGGTGGGATTTCAAAAGACTCAAGTGGTGGTGGTGGATGTCTCCATTGAGGAAGTGGCCCAGCAAGAAGTAGAGTTTGTAAAAGAGGACCTGCTTTCATTACTGCTTGTAAGAGCTTACCCTTTTCAGGTAAAGGCTTTTGAGGTACCATTTCTATTGTTCTTGTTGTTGCTTGAGGAGCTACTGACGATGGTGTAGCTGTTGACGGTGGTTGTTGTGGTGGTGGTGGTGGCGGTAATTGTGGAATTGGGTCAAGAATTGGTGATGAAACAATGCTTTCTTCACAATCTGATGATGAAAATCCATTATTTGAATCAATTGCTCTTCTGGGTTCATCTTCAATGCTTGAAATTCCTGACAAAGGAGCATTTTGCTGCTGCTGGTGCTGACTGAAAAGCTTTTCAAGCAGTAGTCTTTGGCATTTTTCAATTGCTTCATCTCTTTCTCTCATCATTTTGGCAAGTAGATCTTTAAGATGAATTAACTGATCATCTCTCTTTCTCAACTCATCTTGTGCCTGTAATATTGTTTGCTCAAGCTCCAAACTTTTGCACAAAAGTGAATGCCTTAGTTCTTCCATGCTCTGCATTATTCATAAAAACACACAAAATTAAATACCCACCAAAAACAAAAAAGAAATTGCACTAAAGAATTAAAACAATAACAACCCATTACTCTTCCTAATTGTTAAAAACCAACACAAGAATCAAACATCAAAGTTCAAAAAATGTACATATTTTACCTTTCCTTGGCAGTAGTAAGCCCAATTAAGAAGAGAATTTCTTTGGTTATCCATAGACAAAGCACTAGCACTATACTACACTTGACCAATGGACTAAACCAAAGATCTTTTCAAGAAAATAACACCCAAAAACAAAAAAAGAAGAGAATATGAGGGGGGGTTTTTGAGTGGTTTAGGTGGGTCTTTATAAGAACTTGTTGCTCTACTGTTTTTTGCTTACTTTTTTTTTCTTTAATTTTTTTCTTCACTAGCTCTATAGACAAAAGCAGATAAAGCCAAAAGCCTACTACTACCCAATAGCCAATTTTCTATGGTATGCGGTATTAGAGTCAGTATTTTGTACTGAGTCTACATGTTCTATCTTTTTTTTTTGAACATGAGTTTTTTTTTTTTTTTTTAGAGTTATAGAGTTATCTAAATTCTAAAAGAATCACAACTCAGCGGCAAAAGCGGGCAAACAAAAGACCACAGCCATTTTCATCATTATAGCCATAGCTCATCACCACAAGCACAGCTAGAGTTATCTATTAAGAAATTCTTGACTATTCTAATGCGAATATTTTTATTCATAAATTAATGGAAATGTATATTTTTTAATTAACAGAGACTTACTTAAAATATTGATGGATATGCTCTGTATTTCATATTGTTTTTAAAGAAAAAACATAACTACCAGCAATAACCGTTGAAATTAAGTGATAGTAAATTGTTATCATTTAAACGGTGTATTGGTTTTGAGTTGTGATGAATGCAGTCGCGTTAAATTGGTTATTAAAATATTTTTTACCATTTTTATGATCTTATTCGCATCTAACTGAATTAGTTAGAGTATAAAAAATTACCATTAAATCACTCATTCATTGGTACGATTCATACGAACATATATTTATCAATATTAAATTATTAATGAATGTTTTAATTATTTAACATTTAAATATAAAATATTTATTCTACAAGTTATACTTTTTTTTCATTGCAATGTATATGTTCATTTAAAATAAAAGAGTGAGTTTTGTAGGATACAAATTTATTTCTTATCATTTGTTTATTGTAATGTATAATTTTTAAAATAAAAATATATTTTCTATTATTTATTTGTTGCGATATATAAAAGTATGTTTTATTTTAGGAATATGTTTCTTTTGTTAAGGGATTCTCCTTCCTTGTTGTAATAGATTTAGTCTTGCTTATTCAAACTGATTTGAATGTATTTAAATTTTGTATTTGTTGTCAGTTATAACAACTCCATAGAATATGGAGTTCTGTTGTACAAATGTATCTATATATTTTATTTATCAATGAATGAAAAAGTTGAGCTGTTTTCAAACTTCTTTAAACACTGATATGGTATCAGAGCAATAAAGCTCCAATTTTCTTCTCTTCTTTTCTGTCTGCACCTCTTCTTTGTCCTCACTCATGGTTGATAACCATACCAACACCACCTTCTGCAACACAAATGATCAAAACAATACTCTGATCACCATTAACGTTGCTGCCCAAACTCCATTAAAACTCACCTCAATCAATTACATCTCCTGGAAATTACAGTTTCAAACCCTTTTCATTGGCTATGACTTACTTGGCTATATTGATGGATCAAAGCCTTGTCCACCATAAAACATAACAGCCAACAACAATACCACACCCAATCCTGAATACTCGCTTTGGCTTCTATAAGATCAATTAATTCTCAATGCAATTATTGGATCAATCTCTCCCACAATCATTCCATTTGTTGCGAATGCAAAAAATTCAAGAGAAGCCTAGAACACACTAGTAAACACCTATGCTAAACCAACCCGTGGTCGAATCAAACAAGTCAAAACTCAGATCAAAATAATGAGCAAAGGGTCTGAATCCATTTCTGAATTTCTGCAAAAACTCAAAGCTCGGGCTGAAGAGCTTACTCTTCTTAGCTCTCCCATGGATGATGATGATCTTACTGATAAAATTCTTGACACTCTTGGAGACGATTACAAAGAACTAGTCCGAGCAGTCCAGGCAAGGGACACACCTATCTCATTTGAAGAATTACATGAAAAGCTTCTCAATTTTGAAGCTTCCCTCTCCACTCTTCCCCATAACAACACATGTTACTACCCGCACTAACTCTCAATGGCGCAACAACCATCAGAATTTCTCAGACACACCGAGAAATTCAGCACCAAAACCAAACAACAATCCTAATAGTCAGCAGCATCCTTATTTGGGGTACTGTCAACTATGCCAAATTCAAGGCCACACTGCCAAATGGTGTCCTTCATACAAGTTGCAGCCTATTCACAATAACACTGCTCCTCGACCATGGCAACCCAAGGCGCACTACGCCTCTAAATCAAACAAAAATCGCCCTTGGCTTCTTGATAGTGGGGCGTCTCACCATGTCACCTCTGATTTGGACAATCTGACCTTGCATAATCCATACAGTGGTGGCGATGACATGATGATTAGTGATGGCACTGCATTACTAATCACACACACTGGTTCCACTACTTTACTCACTTCTTCTCAATTTTTCAAATTAGATAATGTTCTTTGTGTCCCAAGCATGAAACGAAATCTCATTTCAATTTATCAATTTTGAAATTCCAATAATGCATCACTTGAATTCTTACCCACTGCTTTTGTTGTGAATGAACTCAGTACAGGGAAGATTCTGTTGAAGGGTCGCAATAAGGAAGGCATATATGAGTGGCCACAAACCCAACCCATCTTTGCTTTTTCGAGTTTCAAAACATCCATGTCTCATTTGCATCACAGGCTTGAACATCCTTCCGCTTCTATTCTTCAAAACATTGTCTCTTCCAATAATTTAGAATTAACATCTAGTGTTTCATCCTTTGATCATTGTAATTCATGTCTATCCAATAAAAGTCATAAGTTATCTTTTTCTCAATCAACAATCATATCATCTCATCCTCTTGATGTCATTTATTCTGATGTTTGGACATCCCCTGTGGTATCCATTGATAATTTTAAATATTATGTTGTGTTTGTTGATCACTTCACAAGATATATATGGCTTTATCCTCTAAAACAAAAATCTGATGTAAAGGATGTATTCATTAGGTTCAAAACCATTGTTGAAAAGCACTTTAACACCACCATTAAAATGTTCTACACTGATAATGGAGGTGAGTTTATTGCTCTAACAAATTTTCTCTCTTTGAATGGCATAGCTCATCTCACCACTCCTCCACATACCCCAGAACACAATGGTATGGCTGAACGCAGACACTTGTACATAGTTGAAATCAGTTTGGCTCTTCTAACTCATGCTTCTCTTCCCATATCCTATTGGACATATGCTTTTGCTACATCAGTCTACTTAATCAATAGAATGCCTACACCCACTTTACAACTTCAGTCCCCTTTTGAAAAAATATTTAACAAGTGTCCAAATTATCTCAAACTTAAGATATTTGGATGTCTATGTTATCCATGGCTTAAACCATATAATAATCATAAGTTAGAGTCCAATTCCAAATCATGTGTCTTTCTAGGGTACTCCACTACTCAAAGTGCTTATTTG
>CATIWK010272165.1:0-10527 GCA_949634005.1 Mallotus japonicus
ACCCTCCTCTCAAATCCCACTTCCATTGTTCAACTAGCTCTTTGAGAGAGCTACTTCTCAACCTTTTTACCATTTCTCTTTTCACAAGAATTTGGAGGAAAAAACAAACACTACCATTTGTTTCCTTTTGTGTATTTTACATTTTCACATATTTAACTACATGCCATAGTGAATTATTGATTTTGTTGAAAAACAAGGTTAATTATACCTTTACTGCCATTATTTCTCTTACAGATACATACATATTGTTTAATTATTTGATTCTTGGTCTAAATGTAGTAAAGTTTGGAGCAAGAATTTGATGCCTCCTAACACCCCAACATGTTTCTAATCTGAGTGCTAACTAAAATGAAATTCTTTATCATATATATATATATATATATATAGAGCTAACATTATTATGTCAATTAAATAAATTCTAAAATGTTTTATAGCTTATACTTATCCACACAATCATTTATTAAGATATCATTCACATGTTCTCTCACTCAAATTTAAAAATTTGGAGATCTTATATTTTCCATTACTTCAATTAGTGAGACCTTCTAATTTTTTTTTACCTGCTAAAGTGCACTAATTTACAAACATTTACCATTATAGAAACATTTCTATTGATGGACCTAGCTAATAAGCTAATTATTTTGTTTTTGGTTGTTGGTCTCTTTCCTATGATTTTCATTTTGTATTTGTTTTGTGAGGAGATGGGGAATCTTTTATGTGATAAGACACTATATTGCCATTTGCCACAAGTCATCTCAATGTGGTAGTTAATATTTGAATGAAGATAGAGAACACAAATTAAAAAAAAAAAAAAAAAAAAAGGTATAATATCATGTTCACAAGGAGAACAAGCTATTGAAGCTATGATATGATTTTGCTGAGGCAGAAAAAGAGATAGAAATAGTTTTTCAAACATGCATAGGAGCCATGAAATTTTAGGTGAGAAGTAGGAGACATTTTGCTTTTAACAAAGATGGTAACTTTTGATCCACATCTTATACACATTTGATCCCATGTTTTGCTTTAAGGTTTCTACAGTATTAGTGTTGCAACTGAAACCTTTTTTCTTTTTCCTCTATAATAAAAGCTACCCTTTTTAAAAAAAAAAAATCAATAACTAACTATCTTAAAAAAAATTTATTTCAAAAAAAAAAATCAAATTCATTTTCATCTTTTGACTGTATCAATATGCTTCATCATAAACTTTATTTTGTAGATTTTTTTCATATCTTAATTTTCGTCAAAATAAATAATTTACAAATATTTTTACAAATAAAAATATGTTCAATCAAATTTAAAATAAATTTAAAATAATTACTTTTTAATCAGTCTATCTAGTATATATTGTGATAAGTATTATAACTTTAATATTTGTGTATACAGTCATGTTAAATTAATTGTTTAATAGGCTTTAAGTATGGATGGTTTAGGTAAAAAAAATTGCAACTTTAATATTATATAGAATTTTTTATACAAAAGTTCATGAAAATCTCATAAAATAATATGGAAAACAAGCATTTGATCATTATTTTTTTTTAAATTGCTTGAATACAACTGAAATATAATTACTTCATTCACAACTATGTTGCACCATATTGAGAACTAAAAAAAAGGGAAATCCATTTTCAGGCCCTTAAATTTTTAAGTTTTATTGCATTAAACACTTAAATTTTAATTGTGTTGTATTAAACCCTTTTACTTTTTATTTTTGCACATATTAAGGAATTACTTTAAATATTTGGTCCCTAAACTTATTACAAAAGATCAAATTACCAAAATTTAAAAGTTTTTTTATCAATTAGATACAATTAAATAACAACTTATAAATATGTTGTATGTTTTTCATTAAATAACCATCTAATAAATTTAATGAACTTAAAACTAATATTTATATTCTTATTTAAACATATTAGTTTAAAGTTAAAAATATTTCTTAGTTCAAATTAGTAAATTTTATTTTTTATTATTAATAGGTAAATTATTTATTATTCATAATTATTATTTGATACAATATAATTTAAACATGCTAAAAAATTAACAAAAATATTAACTTTTAAATATAAATATTTAAAAATATATTTTTTATACTTTACTATGTTTTTTAAGCTTAATAAAGTTAATAAAGTATAAGTAAATTCTAATTAAGTACAAAGAGTCCAAAATAATGGTAGAATTTTACTCTACAAAGTAAAAATCTTGGGTTTAATACCTTCCTCTCAATCTTGAAATATTGAATTTGAACTTTTTGATCTTCATCAGTGGGAGTCTGTAAAAATTAAGTATGATTGCCTACAGTATTGAATAGAATATTCAACGGTAGTAATTATACATCACAATTAAAAACACTAAAAAGTATAAAAATAATTAAAAATAATATTTGGCTCACCATTAACTAATTTTTTAAGCATGCTAGATATCAAAAATATAAAAAATATTTTTAATATTATTTTTAAAATTTTTTAATTTTGATGTTTTAAATAAATTTTTAAACAAAAAGTATACTTTTTACTATTTTCAATTATTATAAATATTCTTTAACATAAAAATAAATTAAAGTTTTTGTTAATTAGAAATAAAAATATATATTCTTGAGTGTAAACGCATATTAACCTGTGAACACAAGTTTAGGGATAAATTTTTTTTAAAAAGGTCCTTAATGCATGCAAATATAAAAATATAAAGGCTCAATGCAACACAATTAAAATTTAAGGACCCGATATAATAAAACGTGAAAATTTAAGGGTCTGAAAATGGGTTTTGCCAATAGGCCAATGTTTTAATTAACATAATTTGCTGAATATATAAAACAATTAGGAAAAAGTGGTACAATATGTTCGTTAATTTATACATCTCTATATTAACTCAATTATATATGCACCCCAATATTAAAAAAATACAAATTGCTTCACAGCATGTAGTTTTCCAAGCTTGCCAATGGGTACACACAAAAAGTTAAAATAAATAAATAAATAAATATGCATTATAGAAGCCAATACATTTACGGCTGAAAGCAACACTAATCTCAAAACAATTCCCTCAATTAATTTAGTCTATGAAAATATTTGATGTAATCACTTACATTAATTGTCTTTGTGCTTCTTGAATTTTATATAACAATTTTTTATATTTTTTTATCATAGTTTTTATATAAAAAATTTGAAAGGTTAGCGTATGGGGATCTAATTCTAACTTCATCAAATTCTTCAAAAATCCAAATCTATATATAAAAAAAAATCTCACTTTCAAAGTAAATTTTTTCATATTAGACACTTCAACTTCAAATTTGTTCACTCATTTATTATTATTTTGGAAATATGGTAGAGGATTTTTCATGGCAACTTATATTATATTTATTGGTGAAATTGTATATAATGCATCTTCAAAAGGATTTTTTTTTTTTTAGAGACACCATTTGTGCATATTTGTTTAATCAGTATGCAAGTATATGGTATATCCTTTCATTTCAAACAATAAAAAGACATTTTTAGATACACTCTAGGCCTAATTTAAGTGGTAAAAACACTTTATTTTAATCCATAAGATTCATTTTGTGATAGCTTGTAAAATAAATTTATAAAATATTAACTTCTAGCAGCTAATCACTAACCGTATATGTTTTCATCCAATAATAATGAATTCTATATCATATATAAAAAAACATTTTTAGATAAATTTGTGTATTAATAAAATTTAATTTTAGTTAATAATTTTTAATGCACTCGTCTGCCTCTATTTGATACGTTTATAATAAATTATATTTTTATGCGAACCAAAAGTTAATCGGTAGGAAAAAAAACATATCATTAAGTTTTTGCATGTGCTTAATTAATTTAATTTATTCATTAAATTAATAATCTAGAGCCTAATTGTAGCTTATCAATTGTCAACAATATATAGTAGCTAGGTGAAATATAATTAAAAAGACTAAGAGCTTTGAAAATTATTGCCTTGTAAGTCCAATCTTGGAACTTGTTGTGATTGCACATTGGTTGATTAATTAATGGGTAAATTACTATTTGACTCTTGTATTTTTGTCCAATACACTACTTCATCTCTGATATTTGAAAAAATATTTATTTATCCCTACATTTATTTTTTTTAGCACTCATTAGTCCTTTTGTAGGATGAAATAGTATAAAAAAAATAAATATTAAAGATAAATAAATATTTTTTCAAATATTAGAGACAAAATAATATATTTAACCAAAATAGAGGAGACAAATAGTAATTTATCCTTAATTAATTTTTTTGTTAAATAATGGTTTCCCCATTTCATGTGGTAACTTGTATATCTATGTTTCTTCGTCAGAACAATTTATCATGATGTGTTTCTGAGTCATGCTATACATATTAAGGACAAGATAGCATGATGTGTCTACAATTAATTATTTGTTGATTAAATTTCTACTAAATGTTTAACCTCATAAATATAAGACATCATATGGCCTACGCATTGATGAATTACAAAATAAAAGATAAATTTTTCTTTTAAAATTGACGAGGTAAATTTTTCTTTTAAAATTCATGACGGTATAATTCGAACTTTACACCTCAAAATACTCTTAAAGAGGAGTTATCATTTGACTATTATCTCATTGTTTAAATAATAACAATTTTTTTATTTAACATCATTTTTTATGATAATATGATAATAAAAAGTTCTTTTTTAAAAAAATTCTGTCAATTTATATGTAAATTAAAACTAAATTTCTTCTAAATAAAATTTAAAATGTGTTGATGTTTAAGTTCTTACTGCTTCAAAAAAAAAAGTTCTTACTATAAAATTATTTTTATATATTTAAAATTTAATAAATTTTATTTAATTTAGCGTGAATCAAACAAAAACACAAAAACGATATAAATTTTTCATTAATTAATTTAATACAACATTAATTGAGTAAAATAAGACCACACCACATTAATGATTAATAACAGTTTGCCTACCTACGCTCAACCAACCAAAAGAGAAAAAAATATATATATATATACAAGTCACAAGTAAAATAATTGAAAAACACCAATTAGAATCCTTTCATGTTGAATATGAACATGGTAGATTATATTTTGTAATCTTCATTCTTAAATGTAAATATATATATATATAATTTTTTTTAAATTTAAATTTAATTTTCATGTAGTGGATAGTTATTTATTAAGTAATAGAACCCTAACTATTATTTTTGAATTTAATGGCCAAAATGATATATTATTAACATGAGAGAATTTCAATTTGAAAAAAAAAACACACATATATATAATATTTGAAAAAACCTATTATAATTTATCTTATTTCATTATAAAGAATAAACAAAAATCTATCTACCATTATCCAAGAGAATGTGGATGAGTTGATGAAAGATTCTTCCAGCTTAACCAGAGGTCTCAGGTTCGAGCCATGGGTACGCAACTACTTTAAAACTCTTGAGGTAGACCTTTGCCATTCTTCGGGGTCCGTCCTGAGTCGAGCAGGGATTAATCTGAAAGTGGTACGGGTTTAAAGGTGCCTCCCACAGTTGAGGTCCTCCCAAGACACCTCATGCTTAGAAGAAAAAAAAAAAGAAAAAAACTATCTACCATTTGATAGTCCATATATGACTTATGATCAAAATGCAATATGATCTGTGCTTTCTCAATCAACTTTATATATCTATAAATGCATTTGAAATATTTTCACTTCTCATCAAATATTTCTTCATAATTCTCCGCTCTTTTGAATCTAAATTGAAAGTAATGTCTTATACGCAATTTACTATTATAAATCAAGTAAGATTTTGTTCATGTTCCTTCATTAATATATGTTTTCTTCTCATATATTATTGAATAATAAAAATAAATAATCCTATTTTCTTTTTTTTACCAAATACAATTTTAGGGAAAAGAGAACTCAATATCAAATTCTTTTTATACTACTTTTATGGTGAAAATACGGTTTTATTTTCTATATATATATATATATAAAATGTCATTATACATGCATCGAAATATCTCCTAGGGGAGCTGTTCGAAACCCCCTTCCCCAGTGTCAAAAAAAAAAAAATATCTGCTATATATTATATATATTTTTTTATTTTGATTTTGATTCGAAAGAAACCCAATTGATTTGATATAATACGAATATAAAAGTTGTGATTTTTTTATATTTGTTATTATTTTTTTAATCTATCTTTCAAGTGATACACATTATGTTTTGGGCAAGGGATGACATTTTGGCCAGATAGTTTGAATTTGAATGTCATATCAGTATCACTGGTGGTGGGCCTTATTGTTTATCAACTTCTCACAAAAGAATTGGTATCTTGAATTTATGGCTTAGGTTTTTATAGCATTTGGTAGTCTTGTTCATGATTAAAGTTATTGAAATGACTGTTTGATTGCTTATTTGTGAACATCTAGATATGTGGCATTTTCTCTTTGCTATTGATAGCATTTCTTTTTTTTTTGGAAAACCATTCCATCATCAATTAAATTCTACTTAAAAAGTTAATTCAATTTACTGTTTTAATTTTATTAATCATATTAATTTTATCCAATTTTATTTAAAAAATCTAATTGTATTTAGATTCTTATAAAATAAAGTTGATAATTACTAATTTTTTTATCTTTTTTCTTATAATAAAAATTAAAATAACTTTTAAAGTATAATTTAATTAATAACGGATTAAAATTCAGGATAAATCAAATTATTTTTCCTTTTTTTAATTGCAAAATTTTAAAACTTTCTATTCCCCTTACCTTGAAATCTTCAATTAATCTTGCGTTTCAATATAATTTCTGAAAATAAGTGCTATAGCTTGTTTTCATATTATATGTGACCCAAAAATTTTTGGCCATATTTTCACAATATAGCCTTGGACCACACCTCACCTCAATGTTAATGATCAATAATTTTATTTTATTTTATATTTATCAATTAAAAATTATTCGTATTTAGATGTATATTAAATTTATAACTCAAATATGAATGATTTGCTTTTGTTTAATTTAATATTTTTTAAATAATTAGTAGAAAATGGTTAATTCTCAACACTATAAAAGAGAGAGGTGGGGTGAAGAGTTCGAACCTTACTCTTTTCAACAAAATGTTCACATCTTTTACCAGTTGAACTACTCGTGAGGAACTTCCCTTTCATTTAGTATTGAGCACAAATCAAAATGTTGATTAATATTGAAAGTCATGTCAATATTGTGAGATTTCTCCCTCTCACTTTGAAGAGGATAATGGTAATGTTTTTGGGGTCTTATAAAGAAAATGTTGTCAAATTTTTTTCAGGTGTAATTGTCCAGTTGATGTAAACAAACTTTATAGCTATAATACAAATTAGAGGAATGAAAGGGACTGTTTTGATGCACAAAAATTTATTTATCCTCCAATGAAGACGTTGGGTGACCTAATTTTATGGCTGTCGATTAGTGCAAAAAAGAAATGACTGAAAAAACAATAAGATTGAAAAATCCACTTGGTTTGTCAGTGGTCCACTTATCTACATTCAGCTTCCAGTGTTTCTTTGATGGAGGGGGACGAGGGGCATTTATGCCTCCAGAAGCCGAAGGACGCCAATAGATACCTTCATCCAAACATGGTTTTAGTAGAAGTTGTTTAGTAGTTACATGAGGTATCATTGTCTTTTGAATTTCTATTATTATTCATTTTTAAAATAAATTTTTGTATAATATAAAAAATGATTATTCTATATTAATATTTAAATTTTGTAACCTGGTTATTAATTACAATTTTTTTTATATAATATAAAAAATGATTATTTTATATTAATATTTAAATTGTCTTAACTACTAATTAATTAATAAGTTTTTCCCTTATCATGTGCTTTTTTTTCATGAGTGCTTATTCTTTTTTTTAACAACCAAATTTCATTAAATAGAAGGAAAAGCTAACAAGCTTGAGCAAGAAAAGGCCATCCAGCAACAATGTCACTCACTAATTTTACTTCTACTAACATGAGTCTTAAAGGTAGAAGTAAATAATTATGACTAATCTAAGATGAGCACAAAAACAAAAAGGAAGCCTAACTTCCTATGTTGTGCTAGATGAATCCTATTTGTTCACAATGGAGTCTTCCTTTGGCGATGGCAAGGCTTGAGGGGACCTAGCTAAGTTGATGCGGAACCTTCTGACTTTTCTGTTGGCCACTTTAGCTCCCAGAACAGAAGAACTCTGCTTAGCATTATCATTGGAAGTACTGCCCATTAAAGACTCCATTGTGAGCATAGCATTTTCAAACTTCTCAGCATGAGAAAGAATAGCAGTAGGGCCTGTCTTTGATGGACTACCATCATTTGAGATATTATAATAACTTGGGCCATCATCAGAGTTGGAATGCTTGGCTTTGGGAGGAGAAAATTTGACTTGGGCTTGGGCTTGGGCTTCGGCTTCTTCCTTTGGCTGAACATTCATCTCCTTTCTCTTATAATGCAATCCATCTATTTTGTTCAAAGCAAATCTCGATGCCGACTCCTATTTTCCATCATTACCCTCCTGCAATCGCCGACTGGCAAGAACTTACAGGTCATCATTCACTTTACCTTGCTCACTACGCTTCAACAATGGCTATTTTCAGGACATGCATTTAAAGGCAATTGGAGGACACACGCTTTTGGGAGAGAAGCATTGTCCAGAGAGAGCTTCTCAATGAAAGTTGAGAGCACAACTATGGATGATCCCTCTTCCATGGATAGAGGAGGGTGGAGAACAACCTTTCACAGTGACTCCGCATAAATCCATGGGCCGTATTGCTATAGACTCGTTCTGTGATTTCCTCTTTAGTAGTGAATGTAGGGCAACTCTTGGTAATATGGGTGAAAAATCCACACATATGACATAAACTCGGTAGCCTCTCATATTGCATTACTATCCATTTGTTCTGACCATCCATCTCGTTCATGAATCCCTTCGGCAGCACCTTATTCAGATATACTTTTGATAACTTGATTTCCGGAACCTCTGAGTCCTGCAGTCAAGCAATCAACAACAGGGTAAGGTGAGATGTGGGGTTTCCCCCACAAACCCTCCGATGCTTAAGTCAGAGAAGATAGAGAGAGAATTTAGAGAGATAGAGAGAGAGAGAGAGAGAGAGAGAGAGTAACGAGCTAAAGAATAGAATGAATATTTAGAGGAGAAGTGAGGAGTATTTATAGAGAGTGTAATGCTCAAACCTGAGAGAAATATGATTCCTCTTTTATGTAGGACTTGTTCCTATTAGAGGAGTTTTTTCCTGATCCGGGAGTCTTCCTAATGAGGGACTCCTCTTCCTATTTGGATCCTTTCCCTGCAAGTAACCTTTATTTAAGAAAATAAACCCTTAATTGAATAGGAATATACCTGTGGGGTATCAACTTTAACTCTAATTATCGTGATGTGAGCACATAATTTATTAGAATACATTTGGCCATCTGTTGTAATCAAATCCACAAACAAAGCTTGAGCAATCTTGATTGCATTCTCACGAGTAATCTGGTTAATTTAATGGTGAACCAAAAATTTGCACCCAAAAGCTTTCAATTGAGAAGTCCAATTCCTCATAGGACAGAGAGGGATTCCATTCAACTATTGATATAATGCTAATATGCATAGTATTTAAGGGTAGTTTAGTTTTAATTTCTTTTGATTTTTCTATCTTAAGTATGTTTATTTGATTATGAAGTTATTATTTTACTTTCTTTATCTTTTTGGTTTATGATGTAGGTTATATACATGTTTTTAGGCTCAATTCAAGTTTAGAAGAGACTTGGAATTCATTAGAACAAGTTTGGAAGCTTAAGAAGTCAAGATTTGGAATTTGAGAAGAGTGACGAGTCGTCACTATGGGCACGACTCGTAACAGAGAGCTGCTGTGACGAGTCGGCACAGTGTGTTGATCTAGAACATTCTGACTTGAGCAGTCTTCGTATTTTGGACATACCTTCTTCTACAGGAATCCAAATTAAATGATTCAAGTTTCTATAGAAAGATAACACAATGATCTAGAACTTTCATGAAGACACTTTTGGGAGATAATATCATCTGGATGGACGAAATTTTGCTTGAAGTCACAGAATCTGCAAAGGAGGTGATCTTTGATGTCAAGTGGTGCCTTTCCAACTTTAAAGTTTTAATCCTTTCTAGTCACTTGTGAAGCCTATAAATAGATGATCTTAGTCAGAAAAAAGAGGGATGATTTTTGATGATTAGATAAAATTAGACATTAAAAGATTATCTTTAATTAGTTTGTATTAGAGAATTCATTGTAAGAAACATTTGAAAGTATCAAAGCTAAGTACAAGAGGAATTCCTACATCAAGCATCAAGATGTAGAAAAAGGGTTTCATCTTTTCTCTTATTTCCTTTCTATTTTGTATTTATTTTGTTGTTGCTTGATCATGTATCTTGGTTAAGTACTTGTTTGTTAGAATTGCAAGGAAGAATGACTCAATGAATTACATTTTATTCTCTTTTAGTACATGAATGATTTGATTTTAATTGAGTGCTTAATTGACTTATATATGCTTGATCACCATATATGATGTGTTAGT
>CATIWK010272200.1:0-13995 GCA_949634005.1 Mallotus japonicus
AGAGGAATGATGGGGTATGGATGAGTAGAAGAAAAATAAAATAGAAGAAGAGAGGATGGGGAATGAGAAGAGAGAGGAACGGGTAGGAAGAAAAAAAAAAGGAAGAGTTTTTTTGGGTTGGTTTTTTTGGAGAGCTCTTGGCTTAAAAAAAAAATAGAGAGAATAGAGAGAAAAAAAAAAAGGAAGAACATTAAAAGAAAAATCAGTGAGTTTTGATTTGGAGAAAGAAGAAGAGATTTGATTTTGTACTACTAAGACTCAACATTACATCATTTCGAAGGTAAATCTGAGGGCAAATTATTTTCTTCTATTTTTTGAAATCAAAATTTTTATTGTATTCATTTTATTTAATTTTTATTTTATGTATTTTATTTAATTTTTATTGTGTTTATTTTATTTAATTTTTATGTTCAAATGATACTGATTTGAGTAGTGAGTAACACGAACCGAACCATACTGAGCCAAGTTCGGTTCGGTAGACATGAATATATATATATATATATATATAGTGTTGAATATATATTAGAAGTTCATGTGTAGCTTGGTGGAAGGTGTCTTTCTCTTCTTGTATTTGGTCATCGGTTCAAGTCTCATGAGTTACCCTTTTTTTTTTGTTGATTTTCAAGTTAAAAATGAGAAAAATGTGAAAATTGTTGTCCATGAGACTTGAATCTGGGTTCCTTCAGTGTGGGTAAGACATGTTTTACCACTGATTTTCAAGTTAAAAATGAGAAAAATGTGAAAATTGTTGTCTATGAGACTTGAATCCGGGTTCCTTCAGTGTGGGTAAGACATGTTTTACCACTGAGCCACCATTAACTTCTGTGCACATTTTATTTTTTAGTTAATTTGTATCAAAACCAACAAAAAACCTAACTGATGTTGTTCGGTTCGGTTCGGATCGGATTTAAAATTTAAAATTTCTATTTTTCACATTTTTATAAATATATATAATTTCTGGATTTTTTTTTTTATATTTCTGCATGTTTATCTTCTGTGTTTTTTTATACATGCTTAGTTGTATTTCCCTTAAGATATAACCGAACCGATGTTATTCAGTTCGGTTCGGTTCGGTTCAATTTGGTTTGTTTGCATGGATTTATTCTTTTATTTTGAAGTATATTTAATTCTGATTTTTTTAAAATTTAAGTGTGTATGTTTATTATTTTAATTTTATTTATCATGTTAATTTGATTATTTAATTATTAGATTTATATTAATTTTGAATCTTATGTAGTCATCTTTGTATAATTTATATTTTCATGTGTTTTGTATTATAATTTGTATTCTCATATTTTCTCATATTTCAGTATTTTGGTATATTTTATGCAATTATTTTATTGTTTTTTTGCTTAATTAGATATTTATGTTGTTTATTGTCTTTATTATATTCAGTTGATTTATGAATTAACTTTGTGGTTTTTTTTTGTAGGATTTATATATTTTTGGGAAATTAATGTTTTGTCTATTGCAGGAAATATTTTGATGATTTCAATCATCAAATATTTATCCTTATAGGTTCTTAGATTTTTATTATGCAATTAATTTATTTTTGTTTATCTTATTATTATTTTTGCATGATTAAAGGGATGTAATTCATTTCTCCTCCCTCCTTTCTTGGTGTGTGTATTTATTTATTTTATTTTATTATATTTTAATTGTACAAATAATTGTAATCCTTAATCCCTTCCCCCATTTGTTTTGAATGAATGTTTGTAATATTTATTTTATTTAATTGTAACAAGTGCAAGGTAAAAAAGCATGAAATTGGACTAATGTACAAATCTGGACTTAATTGTAAAATTTGACTATTGTTTGGAGAAAATTGTAATTGACATGTAAATAAGGAGATAATTTTATAATTAAAGGTAATAAAACACAAAACACAAACGAAGGCCAACCGCAAGGTTGGGTGGGCATTCCAAAAACCCATACCCAATTTCCGAACCTGATCTCTGATGACGGCTTCTGGAAACCTCCGTTGAATCCAGTTATTGTACAGTGTGTCCCGGCTTTCATCCGGGTGACGACTCCATCTCCGATATAGGCTCCAAGCCCATTTTGTATTTCCTAGCAGACCCTGAGCCCACACAGTATCGTGGTTACCAAACACTTGGGCGCGCGTTAAACCCCGCCGTCTACACAAGGCTATAGTATTTTAGCTCTTTGCTCGTTGACATGATCAATTAATTCCAACAACCACAAAAAAACGGTGCGTTTCGATGTGTAATTTGGGTCAGATGATGTGGCAAAGTAACACAATCTCCGGCTGCCACGCAAGCTAGTAGTCCCCGCAATTTGAATCGGTGATTCAAATTGCAAAAATTTGAAAATTGATATTTTTTTTTGTCAAAATTAAAACAATGTGATTAAATTGTAAAAACACTAAAATTGATGATTTTTTTTACAATTAACCCTTTCTTTTAAAACTGCGCATGATTTAATGAGAAAGAATTCAAGATTTGATAAGCGCAAGGTAGACAAGAAGAAGGGATTAGCTTTAGAGAAGTGGGAAATTTTGACAAAGTCAAAATTTATAGGATGATTGGGGTTTAGGGCAATTTTAGTTTAGCATTGTTGGCTAAACAATGTTGGAGAATCATTAGGAAACCTGAACTTTTATGGGCTAAAATTCTTAGAAGTATTTATTTTCCTTTCACTACTTTGTGGAATGCATGCTAAGAGAGGACATGGATCATCATAGGTAGGACTCACAAGCATTTTTGGTACCTTGTTGCAACAGATATTATGCATTCTTTTACATTTCCCTGCAACCAACTCGAACGTTTCTGATCACCTGCAGAGAAATGTCTCAGAAAGTTGGGGTCCTCAAATAGGTCTAAAGCTGCAATTGCAAAATATAGTTGTTTTTCAATGACTTAATCTCATCTAGAGCCTTAATGCAACTAGCTATAGTAAATTTTTCATGCTTTTGTGTTGGTAAAACCTTTCTCCAACTTGAAGCAGCTACCATCACTCTTCTGCTCTGAAGAAGAGTGTCTCTTAACTGTTGTTTCTTTTTCCTCTACCATATCAATGAAGAGTGCCTCTAACTGCCATTTCTTTTTCCTCTACCATATCCTTGACCATCTTATCTAGCATCAACGAAGAGCTTTCTTGTGCTAGTTTAGATGAAGATGGACTTTCTGGATTAGAAGATCCAACACCCGATGTGAAGTTAAGCCTTTCCTCTACCATATCCTTAACCATCTTATCTATCATCAATCAAGAGCTTTCTTGTGCTAGTTTACATGAAGACAGATTATCAGGATTAGAAGAACCAACACCCAACATATCCATGAATACTGCACATAGTTGTGCATATATGAGACAGTCCTCGACTTTAATAGTCTCTGGCCGAGGCTGTGTTTGTAAGTTCATAGCACATGCATAAAATGTTCAAAACTTATTGTTCCATATGTGATACATTCATAATGGATAAAAACAAGAGTTCCAATCATATTCAATTTACTATCAAACAAAGCAAATTATGTCCATTCTACATCTTTTTTTAATTCATCACAAGTGCCATCAACAACAAAATCTATGTTCGTCTTCTCCTAATGTTATCCCTATAATATGGAGTTCTATCGAGTGTCTTAATTATATAATCTCTAAATTCTAAAGGCATATTACTACGTCGAGGAATATCAGCAGCATTGACAGTAAAAGCAACAGCAGTAGCAGGTGTATGGGGAGCAGGAGTACGAAGCAAATCTAGAGATGAAAAAACCATAAAGAAAATCCAAAGCATAACAAGACCAATGGATCCATCGGTCTGACTGCTAAAGACGTAGATCGAGCTTGCATCAGATATAGGGATTTGAGGTACTTCATAGATCTGAAAAAAAAAAAAAAACCCCAATTAGTCTTAAACTGGACTAAAATAAGGTGTAGAATTGAGTTCAACATATATATCAAAAGAAAAAGAGAAGTACAAACCTGGAAAATCCAATATGCAATACTAAAAAACCTTGCAAGTCCAAATGCAAATACATAATGTTTGAAGGGTTCAACAATCTAAAATCAAACAACGAATGAAGAGTGAGAGTGTTTTTATCAAATTTTCTATTAAAAAAGACTTGGCATAATTATCAATGTGAAAATTTTCCAACTTATGATAGTGTCTGTTTAAAAAAGTAACCATGATATTTAATCATACCTTCGTTTTCTGCATGATACGAAACTGAAGCAACACCGAAGCAGCTTCAAGACAAACACAGAAAATCCAGCAAATACTGTAAAATATATGATGTTGTGTTGTGGGATGAATAACCAAAGATAGCACACTACAAGGTATCAACTGCATTGAAATGAGAAAACAAATACACTCAAAAATCAAGAAATGGCAAACAAAAAGAGAAGAAAACATCAAACAATAACTAGAACTCCAAATTGAGTATAGTGCCAAAATTTATATTGATAGTGATCACCCACCACAAAATTGATGAAAATACAAAATCAAACAGCTGATACCTATGGTCCTACCATGTCCTAAAGGCTTCAGTGGTTCAGTTTGAGATCACTAAGGGACCGTAACCATGATTAAGTCATAAATGCTTACTCAGGCATCAACCTAAATGAGGATATTTGAGCTACAGCAGCTGAGGAAATCTTATACAATATAGAAATTCTTGCTAAGCAAGTCTTAAAACTGCTTTGCATGAGATCAAATGTGTTCTCACCATGGTTAAACAACATATTATCATTTGTGTAGTTAAACTAGAAAAGCTATTGTTAATATGTTGATAAGATATTTATGAACCAACTAACAAGTGGAAGTAATAAAATTCCTCCCATCTACAGGAAAATGCATGTTAACAGCTCCATAATCTGAAAAAAAGAAGTTAAATTTCATACGTAAGCACATCTCTGAACTTCTAAACAATCACTAAACTACACACTGGGACATTCCATGTCCACCCAACAATGAATATAGGCGTAACGAGAATGTTAAGTTACAGTTTGAAAAATAAAGTCAAAATAAGGAAAGACATTAACAAATCCATGACAGAGTACGCCTTTTGGAGTTACAATTTCATTACATTTTCAACCAATGATTTGGATAAACGAAAGTAAATATAAAAAATGAAATAAAAGCAAAAAGACTCACTACATAATAAATCGCAATGTTGTCTTGGTTATCCATGTAACTGTATCTCAGTTTGAAGCGAATCATATAAATCAGCCATAGGGTAGTTAGCAGTATGGCTGAATCAAGTAGCAGGTGTATGTCATATCCCATGACAAAGCTGCAACAAAGTCTAACGACTAAAAATATAGCTGTCAGCTCCTGTGATATCAGAGACAATCCTGCACAGAAGTAATAATAATGAACTTAGAGAATAAATTCTGATGCCACATACAACAATCGATTAATATTAGAAAAAAACGAAAGCCAATTCAAACAAATGAAATCAAAGCTCAAAATAAAAAAGGAAAAATGATAAATGGATAAAAATGAACCTAGAGAATAAATTCTGATGCCACAAACAACAATCGATTAGTATTAAGACAAAAAAACCGAAAACCAATTCAAACAAATGATAAATGGCAGAATATATACCAGCACAAGTCTTTTCCATAATCAGCCGATATATTAAGGCTGAGATGCCAATAACATGAATAGCTTCAGCGATGACATAAAGGCCGCCATTAAGAAAAGCCATCCGAATTAAAGTGGAAGCAGGAGCAGCCATGCCTAACCAATCTTTGATAGTTGCCTGTAAGTTGCAAAGAAGGTAGTAATTTTATTTCCTTAATAATTTATAAAATTGGCTAAAATAACTAAAAATGAAAAGGAAATAACCGATACTAAGTTTTTTTGATTCTCACTTGTTTGTAAGTTAGTAACTTTCCGTTTGAAATATTCTTCGGCCTTCCTTGCTTATCCTGCAAAACAGGAAAAAAATTTAAAAGAATGGATCAAAAAAACTCATTTCAAGAGAGGAAAAACAAACCGAAGTTTGTTTTGTTGAAAAACAGTCATTTTGAATCTAAAAAGTCACCAATCTACAGGCAATCATTTTACTATTATCTGATTGATGGCAGCAACCTGATTTTGCAAATTGTGCATTATTTTTCCGAAATTTTTTCCTGATTTACAAAGAGTGAAAAGAAGTGCTTGAATTTAAATCTTCGACACAAGTTGTAACAGATTGGCTCATAAAAAGTTTGAATTAAAGTGAGGAAAGAGAACAACATGTGGCAAAAACCAACATTCAGGTTGATGCTAATGGAAGCATTTATCATAGACATAAACCAATTCTCTTCAGATAAGTCCACGCGGAGAAGACTAAATATTAACAAGGCTGATTGCAACGCAAGCATTTTTTTTTTTATCCTAGCATAGAATGGCAGAATTATAAATTTAGAACAGGAAATCTTCTAGCAAAATGACATTTTCAATAAAAAAAATTTCCTTGCTAGCACCTTTCTCTAGCCTTCAATCTCCTTAAAATCCTGCTCTTAATTCTGCAACAACCTCTTGATCCTATAAAAATGACAACAAATAGCAAAAAAAAAAAAGCAAAAATTTTAAAATCATGTAGAAGCTTCCAAATTGGTACAACTAAGCACCAAATCAATTGAGTTTCATGTTGCGCTTCTTGTATGTGCCATGCACATAACATATATAAACAAGAAGCCACAGCCATAAACAAAACTCCATATATAATTGTAAAAGTTGTTAAAGAGTTAAAAAAAAGTAATTGTTGGAGCTTGCATCAGGTTGGTAGTTAGCATTTATTTCTTCTATCTCACCTGCCATGGGAAAAAAAAAATAGAGAATGATCATTGGTATAATAACTGCATCAAATAGTAAGCCAAAAGAAATCAATTGCAGGGACACCTTCAATACTGAAATCTAGTGCAGCTCCTGATAGGATTTTGAGGTAATACATAAGCAACAATAGACATCTGAAAAAAAAAAAATTAAAAATAACTAAAAAATGAAAAAACTTTTCAAAATATGGTTGATTTTTTTAAAAAAATATGGTGTTGACAACAAAATTTTTCAAAAATACGGTTATTCACTGATGAACAAAGAACAACCTAACAACTACAAACACAATTACCAATAACAACTAAAAATATTTTTTATTATTTTCTAAATTAATATATGGTTATTGTTTAGTTGTTGTTGAGTTGTTCTTAATTTTTTTGGGTCTTTTTCTAGTTGTTGTGAGGTTGTTATTTTTATTTTTTATTGTGTGATTGTTGTTGAATTGTTGTTTTTTAAGTTGTTGTCTGGTTAAATTTATTTATTTAGTAAACAACCATTAACAACGACAAACGAGAAAACAATAATAATACCAAAAAAAATTCATTGAATTTATTTAGTAAAAAAATTATATATTTCACTTTAAAAATTTTAACTCACTCATTTACATAAAATTTTGTGATATTTAAAGTAATCAAACAACTAAAAATAACTTAAAATAAATGAAAAATATATGGACAGTAATATGACAACAACCATAAAAAACTATTAATAATAATATGATAATAACAAATTCAAATACTTCAATATTTTTTTTTGGTCTAACAATTCAAATACTTTTATTTGCTTCTGATTTACAAAGCATAAACAGAGCAACTTAGTAAGCTTAGTGATTAAAAAAACAAACTACTAGTTGAGAATACTGTGGTGGGTTTAAATTAAACGACAGATCGACTGGCTGATAATAATCATAAAAAGTGGTAGAAAATAAATCAGGGTTTTGACTATTTAAAACGGTGACGTAGCCGCAGTAAAAGCGCTTGGGCCTGAGATTAAGCAGGGTTCAGCAGACAGGAAAGGAGAGGTTTAGGGTTTAGCAGAGAGAGGAAGAGATGTTGTACATAATAGGTCTGGGATTAGGCAACGAGAAGGACATCACTGTGAGAGGTTTAGAAGCAATTAAAAAATGCGAAAAGGTTTACATGGAAGCCTACACTTCTCTTCTCTCTTTTGGCCTCTCCACCGATGGCCTCTCCACTCTGGTACCGATCTTTTTTTTTTCTTCTATATTTGCCGTTGATTTATTTTATAATAATTTTTGGTTCTCTTTTACAGGGAAATTTGTACGGAAAACAAATTACGATCGCCGATAGAGAAATGGTAGAGGAGAAAGCTGATGATATCTTATCAGCAGCACACTCATTCGACGTCGCATTCCTTGTTGTTGGAGATCCTTTTGGGTACTTATATTATCTGTTTTTTGATTTTTAACTTTTTTTTTTATGTGATTCAGAATGTAATTGTAACGGTAATGATGCAGTGCCACTACACATACTGATCTTGTTGTTCGAGCGAAGAAATTAGGGGTTGATGTAAAAGTAATACACAATGCATCAGTAATGAATGCCGTTGGGATTTGTGGATTGCAACTCTATCGCTATGGAGAGACCGTTTCAATTCCATTCTTTACTGATACATGGAGACCGGATAGCTTTTATGATAAGATTAAAGCAAATCGTAACCTTGGATTACATACACTTTGCTTGTTAGGTGAGTTTGTTGGCTTTACAAATTTGGCTTTTTTTATTGATTATCTCTTTTGCCTCTGTGTTAATTCCTTTATATGGCTAATTAGCCTTCTACGTTAATTGAAAATGTAATTTACCAATAAGCGAGGATCGGCCCTTTTTCATAAATTGGTCTATCTCTTTGCATGCAGTCCAAATGTGGAATTAACTGTTTCTCGCTAGGATAGTGCATCTCTTGAGCTGAGAAGCTGTATCATTGAAGTTACAAAGAGAAACTCCTTGCATTTGTAGATGGATGTTAGCATTTCCTTTTTGGTTATATCTGACACAAAAATTTTACTAAATATCTGATCAGATATTCGAGTGAAGGAACCTTCATTGGAGTCATTGTCCAGGTATGCGTTCAAGAAACTGACCAAGGCCTTTAAATTTTTATTTACAATTTGGTGCTATTTTCCTGCAGTCATCTTTTGTGTGGCCTACATGTTCAACAATTGGTGTGCTGTTTTTTTTCTTTTTTCCCTGTTTATCTTACGGGTTAAATGGTTTCAGAGGAAGGAAAAAATATGAACCCCCTAGGTACATGACAATAAATACTGCAATTGAACAGCTCTTGGAGGTTGAGCAAAAACGTGGCGATTCTGGTGAGAGTTTCAAGCATTTTTGGTACCTTTAGGCTTTCATTTTGCAACAGATATTATGCATTCTTTTACATTTCCCAAGCAATAAAAAAAGTTGTTAACTTTTAAATCATTATAACTGCTAGTTTAATTGTTTATTGTTAGACACATGTTGCCTCGTCCAATTTATGAAGTTGATAGGTGCTGGGCACTGATCTTGCTTTCATTTCTTAGGGTCTCTGAATACGAGGTCTTGTGGAAATCAGATGTTAGTAAGAGTCTATCTGCATATGAGATCAGTCTGTGGACCTTGCAGTTTGCAAAGGCATATATTAATGAGTAAATCATTTAGCTTCTGACCCTTGGAAGCTTTAGTCCCTCCCATTCTTTATGTTTAGCGATAGTTTGCCCAATTTTGCTTTAGTTTGCCCAATTTTGCTTTTATCTTGTCATTATGCCAATATGTTGGTTACTTGGTTCAAGCTACAAAGTTAACCTCTTCAAGAGTTAAGGAAATTGTATTAATGATGATGGCTCTGAGGATGTCGTTCTGAATGTAATAACTGCAACTAATTTTCATATTCAGAATATAGAGTGATCACACTTCATGTCATCCACAAAAGTCGTGTTTCTGGCATTCTCTATATTCTTGCATATTAATCTTCCTAGCCTCTAGTTCTGGCTGTTCGCATTTGGAGACGTTTTGTGCTGCCAGTCCATTTGTTTTTGGCTCAAATCTCCCATCAGAAGTGTGCTTTGAATTTCTCATTCATGCTAAATTTGGCATAATAGTGTTTGATAAGTTGTTCTTTGTTCAATTACACGACTTGATTGCTTTTGGCATTGGTTGATTTAAGCTTCTCAATAAGCCTTTTACTGTCTTACATTTTGAAGACTTACATTTTACTGTCTTGCATTTAAGGTTATTCAAGTTTGTAAAGAATCGGAAATGTCCTGTATTAATTACAGCATTTATATAATTTATGAATTATCTTGCAGCATATGATGAAGACACTAGCTGTGTTGGATTTGCTCGGCTAGGAAGTGAGGATCAGATGATAGTTGCTGGAACAATGAGGCAACTGCTGGAAGTTGATTTTGGAGCACCATTACATTGCCTTGTGATTGTAGGCGACACCCATCCCCTGGAAGAAGAAATGCTGGATCTTTACAAACTGAATGCGGCAAAATAGAGCAGAGAGATGAGGGAATAGCATAACTTTTATTGAATGGCAATAAATATACAGAGTTTGCAGGTCTTGTTTAACTTTATGTTTAATGCCTTGTTTGTGTTGTTATAACTAGTACTCAGATTTCATTTGCATCTGTACGTGCCTCTGCTGCCTTTCAGAAGTTCATGGCGCTAGAGAAGAAAACAACGTGGATGCAGCAAGTGGAGAAGGACAAAAAAAAATGTTGTTAAACAAAATGTCGAGGATAAAAAAAAATTGAGAAAATCACATGTATTGGAATGTAGTGTATGAGTTTTTTTATTATTGTTTTATAAACATTTTTTTCTTATATCTTACCACTGGGTATTTTTTTTAAAATATATATTTATGATTGAACTAATTTTGTATGGGAAGGGGTTTGAGAAATAAGATTAAAATAAAAATTGTAACCGCTCAAATGTTGTCTTTTGCAATTAAGGACCGCTTATCTTATATTTTATTATCGCTCTTAAAATTGTAATTCTCGATTAATTGGTTATATATATCCATAACATACCCAAACATGGTTGCATTGAAATAATAGAAATAATCTAAAATATAAATTAAATTAAATTATCTGCCATTTTTATTATTGATAAACATTATTAGTGTGTCCCTCACGAGTAACCTAAGTAGTAAAAGATGTGAACATTTAATTTGAGGAGACCAGAAATCGAACCCTTCACCTCCTATCTCCTCCTCTTGTGGTGTTGGAAATTAACCATTTGATATATGACACCAACAAAAAAAAAAAAAGAGATTATGAGTGCAAGTACAAATGACATTTCCTGTGTAAAATTATTTATCAAAATTGAATATCATGACAAAATTTTGCTTCTAAAAATTAGCATTAATTCACATAATATTAGCAGAGAATAAGAAATGGCAAATAACTTAACCAATTTTTTTTAAAAAAAGCCAAAATTCCTGCCCCACATCCTACGTCGAACTAAAAGAAAATGGTGGATCTACCACACTTCCCCTGCAACCACCTCAGACGTATCTGATCACCTTTTAAGGAGAGAAATGTCTCACGAAATTTGGGGTCCTCAAATAGCTCTAAGGCTGCAAAATATAGTTGTTGGTCAATATCCTGTATCTCATCCAGAGCCTTAATGCAACCAGCTATGGTAAATTTTTCATGCTTTTTTGTTGGTAAAACCTTTCTCCAACTTGAAGCAGCTACCATCTCTAACAAGGCTTCTGCGATAGCTTCGTTGATTTCTTGATCCTTCTTGTTCTGCTCTGAAGAAGAGTGTCTCTCTAACTGCCGTTTCCTTTTCCTCTCTGCTACATTTTTAACCATCTTATCTGGCATCAGTGAATAGCTTTCTTGTACTGGTTTAGATGAAGATGGATTTTCTGGATGGGAAGATCCAGCAACCAGATGAGAAGTTAAGCCTGCAGAACCATTGCCAACAGTCTTTTCCAACCCTTCAAAGTGACTTGATTGTGCATATTTTCCATCAGCCGATGTATCTGTGAATATTGCACAAAGTTGCTCATATATGGGACAGTCCTTGACTTTAATAGTCTCTGGCCTAGGCTGTGTTTGCAAGTTGAGGCTATCAGAAATACATATATGATACATATAATTGTCAGAAAATAAAATCAAACTTGCTAAATTTTCAGATTTGAAGAAAAATAATAAAAGAAACAAACAAACCCCAACATCTTCCCACAGGTCAAATCCAATGCAGCAAGAATCCTCCATCATAAAGTCATTTTGAACAAAAGCTGACTTCAAATTGTAGTATCGAGTCCGCAGTACATCTAGGTGCTTTCTTAGTTGATTGTTATTGAAATTTAGGGCTGTCTGCTTATTGAACTCATCACGTATGTGATTCCAAGTTTTCTTATCAAAAACATTATTTGGTCTATTTCCAAGTTGTATATGCTTCACCACCAAGTCTGCAAATATCTTATCAAGGGATGCCGTCCACCTCGTCCTTGAACGTTCATGCTTATGGTGATTTACAGTTTCACTATCCATTTACAAAAGATCATCCAAAAGTTCTCTGATAGAAAGCAGGTTTCCCAATGCCTGGAAAATAACATAATAATGTCTCAGGTCTCTTTCATTTCACGAGTAATTAACTCCAAACAGTCAAAACATGTAAACCTAATGACGCGAGATTAAAATAAGACACAGTACTAACAGAATTAAGCATAATTGCTATAATCCAGCACAAATCACAATGAGAAAATATGTAAATTAGAGATTTTTCACCTCTACAATGTCACACGGATACTCTAGGAATACAAAAATGCAAAAAATCACTGCTTTCTTTAAACTCAAAATAGGTTAAAACTGCTAATTTCAGCTTAACCCGCGTTTAATATGGGAATCCATCAAGTGGGTCTATCATAGACCCAACGAGTGTTGCTAATTCCTATAACAATTAGAAGCTATTATGCATAACCCAATACGCGTTGTCAATTTTATTAAAGAAAATAGTTACAAAGACAACACCACAATCGGCTTCTAAAATTTCCTAACACTATCTGACAGATGTAAAGAACAAACAACGTATATTATTAAACGACAAACAAAAAAAAAAAAATAGAGAGACATACACTTACACTAGCCCACCGGAAAAGATGAAGAAGCAAGCTAAAAGACCCTTCCAAATGAAGCTTTAAAACTCATTGGTAATGATGCTTGATTTGGGAAGGCGGGAGAGGAAAGCGCTCCGGAAATGCGCAAGAATAACTTTCAGATGGAAGAGCGGATCGTATATTGCTTATGAGTTGAGTTGATTGCTGCTGGTTACAAACATTAAATGATCCAGTGGATCAATTATCAATTCTGGCCCAATTTGAAATTGACCAAGTCCAATTGCAAGTTAGATCTTTTTTTTTCCATAGGGTCCACGTCCAACTTTGTTTTTTTTTTAAACAAAAATTAAATATTTTAGTTCAAAAAATAATTAACTATATTTTAGATATTAATTTTTCAGTAAAATAATATTAAAATCAAATAAATTTAAAAATGATTTAATATTAACATATAATAAAATTATTGGGTTTAGTACACCGTTGGTACCTTAACTTTGGGCCATGTTTCAAAATGGTACCAAAATTTCAATTTTTTTCTTTTTAGTCCCAAAAATTCTATTTTTGTTTCAAGTTAAAGTACCTCGAACCTATCTGTAGATACCCGGTTTGATCAGCCCGTAACAGGGGCAAACTATGGGCTCTCGGTTTGTTTGGCCCGCAACGAAGGCCCAATGATGAAAATCCAAGCAAAGTGAGCTTAATAGTGCAAAACCCAGTCTTTTTTCTCTTAATGGGCCAAAAGCCCAAAAGCAAAAAAAAAAAAAATGCAGACAATTAATGCCATGTCTTTTTGAAAAAAGAGAGCGGAGACTTTTGATTTTTTGGGAGAAAAAGCCGGAGAGAAATGAGGAGGAAAATGAGGAGTGATTGACGAGAAAAGAAAAGAAGAAAAAAAAAATAAAAAGGCAGAAGGCATTTAAAAAAAGAAGGAAGAACAGAGGAGGAGGAAGAGGAGGCACGGGCATTAAAAAAAAAGAAAGAAAGAAAGGCTCTGTAAAAAAAAAAAAACAAAAAAAAGACGAGAGTATTTTGAGACAGAGAGGAAGGAGATTGGCTATGTGAAGTTGAGACTCACCCTGTCACTTTGAAAAAATTCTGAGGGCCACAGTTAGGAGCTTCAAACCATTTTAAAACAG
>CATIWK010272223.1:0-26029 GCA_949634005.1 Mallotus japonicus
GCTATCTTATTGATTTTGATGTAATTGATGAAAAATTGGTCCAAAAGATGGTTTACGATGCTCTTGTTTGGTCCACATTGCAGAGCTTTTGGTTTGGATGCAAGAAGATGCACTGAGTCTGACAGACCAAAACATAAAAAACGTGAAAAAAAATCAAGAGCGCCTTTTTTTAGTACTTCACACGTGTAAAGTTTTTATAGTCCATGTTGCAATGTGGACAGAGGTCCATGGTATAAGAACTGAATCATATATGTATAGATGTCATATGATAATTTTTTTTTTAAATAGAAATTATGTGATTTAAATTTTGATAGACTATTCAATAAGGGGTAGTCCTCTTTTTAAATCGACGATGACAAAAATTAAATTTTATACCTCAAATGTCCATGAAAAGAAATTACTACTTATTTACTTTTTCACTAGCTATGATAAACTGTTTTTAATCACACTTGTGTCTTTTTTACTTGGTAATACAAGAAAGACATATTTTATAGAATGTCGCGGATAACGATATATATAGCCATCTTGACATAATTTTTTATCCAAACTGAAAATACTTTGACATATCCTTTGTTTTTTAAATTACATAATATATAAATCATTAAACTGTTGTAATTCGTTTCAATACTTCTGCAAACTTTTTTTTGAAAGAATACTTCTGCAAACTTTTAAACATAAAATAATCTGCAATAAAAATTCGTTTGTCGCACTTGATGTTTTCTTTTGGAATTTTGCAAATTTCAAATGGAGCATGCATGAAAGTTCGGCAGACGCATAATATAGTAATAATATTTATTCAATTTAAAATCATTTGTTCGGAGAAATTATCTCGTATTTTTTTTTTAGGACAAGGGAAAATAAATGTGAATATGGATTCAATATTTGAAGACTATATTCATTTTATTTATTATTAACTAATCATACTTTGTCCTCCTTTTATAGTCTAGTGGTTTATGTGATGGACATTATAAAGTGAGATTATGAGATCAATCCCCATTTTAATAATTAAAAAAATAATAAATAAATTATAAGATATGAATCCTTAAATCATGACACAATATGTTCACCCATTTTTTTAAAATTTTAAATTTTATCAATTTAATTAATTATTATCCAATTAAAATAGGTGTTTCTAGACTATATTATATAACTTTTTCTACATTATAAAATAAATGGGGTAAAATGATAATTTTTTTTTCAAAAAAATTATCTTTCTTATGGCCATGGACGTGGCTAAACACTATCCTAATTTTATTTAGTTTTACTATATATATATATCCAACGAAAAAAGCACATGCCAGCCATAATGGAATTTCTCCATGTACAACAAGCTTTCCTTCCCACCTCTCTTGCCGGACACTTGTCCACGCAACATGGATCCCGTCAGCCGCAACCTCTTTCTCCGGTGAAGGAGTAATTGCCGGCATTTGGTTATCAACTTTTGTTATCATAGAGTCTCTACTGTCACGTTCTCCTGCAAAAATAACATTTCTTAAAGAAAACCCTTCTCTTTTAAAATCACAATTATCAGAAACCACCATATTCGACAGGGAAACGTGGCGTCCTACTGCTGAAAATGCTAAGGAAGCCATGAAAGGAACTGGCTAGGAGAATTAGACACCAAGGTAGTTCTATATATAAATTTTGTTTTGCTAGCTAGGACTATGCCTATTACTGTTTTTTGTGCTTTTTTTTTTTTTTTTTGTACGTACCAAGCTAAGCTAGGGAGAGGTACATATTTATAGAAGAAATCCTTCACACTATGGGACATATATTAATATATGTTAAAAAAAATCACCTAATTAAATCAATTAATAAACATATCAAGAATAAATAAAATTTAAAAAATTAAGAATATATAACATCTATATGATTCTGCTTTTAATTGTCTATATCTATAGAAAAATCACAATACAAGAAGAATACACAATTTTATATCGTCCTCCCATATAAACTAAAAGAATACACACTTTTCTTTCATCCCTCTAGAAATAATAGAGGAAAATCACTCTAGAAACTCTAGAGAAAAACAACACCCTCTAAAAATTTTAGAAGAAAAACACCCTCTAATATCCTAAAGGAACAATACAACAAGCTCACACATATGTTTTATAAAGTTCAAGTCCCCTTTGGATATTATTCCTACATTCAAACCACTTAATACTGTTCACACATCAAACTCCATTGATGTTATTCTCACATCAAAACTAGTTGTTACTCAAACTTTATAAATCTCAAGTTGTTTCATGTTCTTCACTTCCACTATACCATTACTTCTCCAAATTCTTATAGATTCTTGTATTGATAAACCATCAAAATTTTGCCAACAAGTAGACTTATTTGGAACAACTTCAAAATTAATTTCTTCTCTTAATCCAATCCAATTTGAATTTCTCAAAGTTTAAGTCACAAAATCTAATAAATCTCCACTTTGACTTGAATTGTGTAAACGTATTGGTCTTAATAACCCAACTATACATACTTGAATCAATTATTGATTATACACTTTGATTCAACCATGGCCAATACACCATGTGTAGCATACACCCAATCAAGATGCTACTTGACTCCATGGAGATCTCTCTACTTGTTTTGACACACCTTTCTTTGAGCTCTTCCCAATCTTCGTCATTCAATTTTTCTCATTTTGCCTTCTTTCCCTTTAATACTTACGCCAAATATTGTTGAACTAGGAAATCCTTTACATTTTTTCTCAAAAAGTAAACCACTTGACATACCTATGAATTTCAAGTAAAAGCTGTGATACTATTTGTTAGGAAAAATCCACCCAATTAAACTAATCAATAAACATATCAAAAATAAATAAAATCAAGAAAATTAAAAGCACACAAGATTTGTATGGTTTGGCTTTCAATTACCTACATTTATGGAAAAGTATCAAATTTTCACTATATGAGAAAAAATCACAATACAAGAAATTGTAATTTTCCCTAAACTGATTAAACTTAAACCCACAATTTCGTATCATTATCTCATATGAACTAGAAGTTTACACATTCCTCTCCTCCCATCTAGAAACTATAGAGGAAAACCTCTCTAGAATAAAGAAAAAACAATATCCCACTAGAAATCTTAGAGAAAAAAACAACCTCTA
This sequence comes from Mallotus japonicus, assembly GCA_949634005.1. Taxonomy (NCBI): domain Eukaryota; kingdom Viridiplantae; phylum Streptophyta; class Magnoliopsida; order Malpighiales; family Euphorbiaceae; genus Mallotus; species Mallotus japonicus. The sequence goes on from CATIWK010272223.1 coordinate 3,116, forward strand.
ATAATACAATAAGCTCACACAGGTGTTTCTCGAAACCTCAAGTCTCCTTAAATGTTATTTCCACATCAAAGCCTATTGATATTATTTCCACATCAAAATCGAATTGACACTCAAACTTAAAAATCTTATGTTGTATAGTGTTCCTGGTTTTCTGACTTCCACCATCGCTACTTCTCCCAATAATTGTGAATGCTTATATTTATAGACCACCAAAATTTTACCAAAAAGTAAACTTATTTGAAAAGTTTTAAAATAATTCTAAAATTAATTCATTTTTAAGAAATTAATTTTTCCTAATTTAAATTCTTCACAATTTAAATAAAAATCCTAACAATATGCCTTAGGTTTATATTTTCTCTTTCAAAGAGAATATGATTAGGTATCGGACCATCCATGCTATAAGTCATGCCCATGTGAGACAACTTTTTTTTAAAACAACTATGATGGAAAAATTATTAAATTTTAATCAATTCAATTTGATCTGAATTGAATTATAAAAATAGTAAAAAATTCTCAACAACTAAACACGACAATATACATTATAGTTCAAATTTTAGACGTCATTTTCCAACAGTTATTAGTACACATACAAAAACTTTAAATTCTTTAAAAAAAAATTATTTCCTACTTCTATTAATTTAGAAAAAAAAGTTATATTTTATTTAAGTGATTGATAAATATTTTAGTTATGTAATATTAACAAATAATTGGTAATGACCAAACTATTTAATAAAATATAAGTGGCTGGTGGGTAGTTAGTGATACTTCAGTATCATAAAGATAAATTAATCAATCAAATTGCTTTTAATTAAGTTTGTCCCATTGTTTGAACTCATTTAACAACTAACAATAGCTTGATCTTAAGTCATGTGTAAATGTGCTTTGGATTCTATTTCTTTTGTCATTTCACAAAATTAGCCAGATAAGAAGGATGTTTTTACTCACTCCCACATGGAAATGAGATGTTTTTTTTAATATACAACTGCCAAGTTGGCCAACTATGTTACTATATTCATAGTTCGCAACTGTACCTAGCAATGCTCCTATCGAAATATTGTATGGATTAAGATTAACATCACGGGTAGTGAGCGGCGTTTTATAAAAGAATTATCATGGGTCTTTTAAATGTAATTTTTCTTAAAAAAAAAAAAAACTTGTCTTATTATAGCCAATATATTTGATTCTGTATAGCTTCATGCATATCATTTTGTCTTCTTCAATGGTAAACCACTAAGATGCCATCTCCATTGATATTAGTGATTCGACAATAACGACAAATAATCGGTGCTGGGTAAATTTTATGTACAACTTGATCAATTCATTTCTTAAAATAAGTTCAAGAACGGACATTTAAAAATTATTTTAAATATAAGAATTAGATCAGGATGCATGATGAAGTAGAAAAGCAAACTCAACTACTACAGCAATAGCAAACCCTTGTAAAAACATCGTAAGCTGCAAACAAAAATTCTTACGTACCAAATGCCAGGCAACAATTAAGGATTATATATGTTAACACAATTCCACAAGTGAATGGATAGTAGTAAGTAATAAAATGATAAGTAAAATATCGTCTTCACAAAAAAAGAATACTAAGTACTAATTATCAATTGATTTTCCCTAACTGGCATAAATCAAATTAAATTATAAGGATTAAATTAAATAAAATTAATCTAATTAAATTAATGGGATGAACTAAAGTTTGGATTTGTTTTACTAGTTAGGACTTGAATTACGGAATTAAATTCAACTTTTTCATTGATTATATTCAAGGGTAATCTACTCTAAATTACCTAAAGTATCTTTTGAGATCATTCAAGCATGCCAAAACTAATAACCGCCGCCTATTCAAGTTAATTAATTAGGGCTCATTAAGTTTTTTAGCAATTTATTGGTCCCCGAAGGATCTGTCTACTTTCATGATCGAGGATCTAAGTCTTATGAGTTATAAGCTAGTAAATTACTCAACTTTCATTGATAGTAATCTACCCAAAAACATGCAAACAATCAGGCAACACAAGATATTAAGCACAACTCATAAAATTGACTAAAAATCAAATCATTAATAAAGAAATAAAAGTCCCAACAAGTCTAACTAGCTAGCTACTCCAAAACCAAACTCTAATTAATTTAGCTATTCATAATATGTTTAAATACTGTAAAGAAATCAAGCATAATATAATAGATAGATAAATAAAGAAGAAAAGATAAGCACTCTTCAATCTTTAAATTCTCATTGAACTTTACAATCCCACGCTTAAACTTCTTGACGGCGGTGTCTCCACCTAATGGTGGAGTTCAACCCCCAAACCAACCCCCCTCCCCTCCAAACCTAAAGCTAAAATTCTCTATTTATAGAGAAAAATATCCTAAATTCGTCCAAATACCAAAACAGCAATTTTTCACCTTCAAAACCTCCTCTAATTAGAAAAATAACTTCACAAAATAGCTCTTTAATTATTGGTTTGAATCTCAGACTCTTTAGGAAATCAAAATTTCTACAAAAACATACCAAAAATGCATAAATTAACTATAAAACTAAAAAGGAAATAAAATCAAACTAATAAACTAAAATCCTAATAAAATACTAATTATAAACTAAAAACTAAATATAATATAAAAAAAATACTAATAAATTATATAAAAATTAAATAGAAAAACTATACAATAATTAACACTCGTGGATTTGGATTCAAAAAAGATGTTCCTATTTCTTGGAAGGAGTGGCTGTAATGGGAGTAGCTCACTTTATTAACGAAGAAAAGCCGTACGAAATTAGTGCTATGACTTCATTAATAAGTTTTAATCTCTGAGAAATAATTATCTGATTAATGCAATGTATGAGGAGTTTCTTGCATGTAGGTCTTGCTCTTGACTCATAAAAGGGCCAATTCATTGAATATAATTGCATCCTACTTGATTATATTCTGAGTGTACATATTCTGTTGGCCTGTCTTGATTTATATGTATAATCTCATGTACAGGTATTTACATGAGATGGATCTCACATTTCAAATATCAAAATATTGTTGTTAAAAAAAAATATCAAAATATCATATAAAAGATGGATAATTAAAATATCAGTGAACGAGTTGTTAAGTGATAACTTCTCTTTAGTGGCATTTTGAGATGTAGGATTCATCAATTAAAAAGGGAGGGTTACCCATTGATAACTCCGAATCGTATCTTTGCCTTGTGGAACCTGGAAGCCGGGTGAGAAGGGCGGGGTTTCCCCCATAGACACTCCGAAGATTAAGTCAGTATTGTGTATGGGAAAATAATATAAAGCGAGTAGAATAGAGTAAAGGATGATAAAGTGATGATGGAATGATGGGATGATGTTTGATATAAGAATATGTGTGAATGTTGAATGAATGATCTCTCCCCCATATGATGAGATGTATATATAGAGAAAGATTAGACATAAACCTCTTAGAAATAGGATTCCTTGTTGAGTAGGGATTTGGAGTAGTTGTCTCTTTAGGACTCCTTATTTAGGCATATTCCCCTTTGCTTGATGGACAAGTATCCTTGTTGAAATAGGATATTGATTATGGGGTATCACCCATTATTATGCAGTTTATTAAAGTTCAAATCATATGACTTCTCTATTAAAATAAATAAATAATTATTAATCTTAACGACGTAAATAGTGTATCGTTACCTAATAAAATTACAAATACACCCGTGATTTCTTTTGCCCCCTTATTTATCAGGAGCAAAACTATATATATATAATTTTTTATTTTTTTTTGTCTCGTTTTTTTAACATTGTCCATAAAAGATTCTCAAAAAAAAAAAAAACATTGTCCATAAAAGATTTAGATTTACACAAATTCCATCTTTATCTTATTGATTTTTTTTTTTAAAGGATCTTATTAATTATTAAGAAAAAATTATTTATCTAAAATATTAGATTTAATAGTTAAATTTATAAGTGATAATATACATGTAAATTTTTTAATTACAATTCTCAAACGATGGAAACATCAAACAAGTACATCTATCATTTGGGAATACCAAATGTGGACTGGACGTCTAACTCACCTTTACCTTAAGTGAATGGCTATTAAAAGCCCTTCCAAACATGGGCTCCATCCACCGTTTCAATACGGGCCGTATCCACAACTTTGGGTGGCCCTATATTCCTCAACTTTTTATTATTTATATTTTCTTTGTAAATTTATTAAACAAATTATAATAAAATAGTTTTTTGAGGAAAAAAATAGCTATTTGGTTGATAGTAAAAAGTATTTTTATCAGAGAAAAAATCATTTTTACTATATTCATTTATCATAATGTACTGTATATTCTTGAAATATATTAGTAGTGCAATGAAAATGATAAAATACAATAAAAAGTGAACATGATAAAGGTAATAAAAGAATTTATTATTCTATTATTTTTGTTATATATTATCATTTACTACAATTTTTTTATTGTATACAAATTCTTTTAAAATAAAATGCATGAACACAACAAAATATAAAAGGAAAAAAATATTTTCAAAGAAAAAATTTAAAGGTATGGAGGGTTATATATAATTCCTTGCTGGAATTATTAACAACTTTCTATTCTCGAAATCAACAAATCCAGACTAAAATTTCAATAATTTTTTAAAATTCGTACTCCTGTTAATATGGAAATATTAAATAAATTTACAACAATAATTCCTCACACCAAATCGTTGCCTGATTTGTAACATTTTTTTAAGAGGGCATGATTTGCAACATTTACTAATTGCTCCAAGTTATTTACATATATATTAGCAATAATAAAAGTATTACCTTTTTACAATGGTGAAATTAACATTAAAGATAAAAGGTTTGATAAAAATAATCTTTAAGTTTTTTTTTTTTTTTTTAACAACTGGGAGGTCAAGGAGGAGTATCGAACCTATGACATCACCTTACAATATTCATTATTTTTAAGTTAGACTCCATTTGTTTGCGGAAAATATTTTGTCTTTGAAAAATATTTTCTTTTCAGAGAAAATTTTTTTTTTTCTATATTTGATTGCAACACTAAAAAAAAGACAATAAATAAGGAGATAATGCATTGGAATATACTCCCTCTGTTATTTTTTAATTGTCATTTTAGGTTGGATTTTTTGTTCCAATTTATTTGACGTTTTCAATTACCAATGCATTTTAACTACCTTTTTTTCCTATCATACCCTTATTTATACGTACACTACTTTTGAGAATATATAAAACTAATAATTGGATGAGGGAATTATTATAAGGGTAGTATAGTATTTTACACATATATTAATTACATTTCTTAATCTATGTGCATAATCCTTAAACGATAATTAAAAAGGAACAGAGAGAGTAAATGGGAAGACGATAAATGAGGAGAGAAGACATTGGAAAATATATTGAAAAATGTTTTCCCATCATTAAAATGGAAAATCATTTTCCCTTGTGTTTAAAGTGATTTTCCTCTGATTGATAAATTATTTTTCTTTGACTTATGTTTCTTAGGTAATCCAAACACCGAAAAATAAGAGAAAATATTTTCCGCAAACAAACAGAACCTTAAACACAAAATATATATACCAAACTATTACACTTAGTAGTTAATAAGTATGTATCAAATTCAAATAATCATATTTTTATAAAAGTCCATGAGATTTTTTTTAAGAATTTAGTGAAATTTAAACATTTTCACATATTTCTATAGTTTTATTGTTAAGTTAAAACACCAATTTAAAAATGAGATTTTATTCAATTGCATGTGATAAAAAACTATTATTTTATTCAAATAAGTTAACCAAAAGAGTAACAACAAGAAAAGGAAATAAATTTAAGATAAATAATAAAGTAAAATATACTTTTTATTTATCCTAATTTTAAATTTAATTAAAATTTTCAAGAAAATATAATTATTACTCCTTCACTAGAAGCTCTAAAAGTTAAAGCTATTGAAATATTATAAAGTAGCCATACATTTAATGAGATGCAACTTTAAATTAATAAAAAATTAATATTTGATTAAAATAATAAAAATTAAAATTTAATTGCACATAAATAAAAATTATAAATGACTTAATACTTTCTATGTTCTATTTCAATTGTCTTTTAAGGTAGTGTCATAAAAATTAAGAATCCTATTTAATAGACATAATTGTAGGTGTTAATGACTATATAACTCTCTTTTATAAAGACTAAAAGTTAGTGTAAATTATAATTATTCCAATAGAAAATTTACTATAAAATCAAGATATACGTAAAATTGAAAAAAAAAATTATTTTTTATTGATAATCTAAAAAGGTCATTTAGAATAAAACAAATTCTATTTTTTTAAAAGATAATTAAAATAAAATGGAAGGAATATTACAGAGTTAGCTCATCAAATTCTAGTATCTTTAAAAAAAATTTCAAAATCATTACCAACCAAAGAAAAGGTGGAATTTTCTAAGGTATAAAGATTTGTGTGGTGAGTAGCGACTCTATGTGCTACACAAAAACCATAATGCTTCTAATTCAAAATTTTTCTTTTCATTAGATTATTAAAAAAATTATATATAGGTTATGGGTATTTAAATTCTTACACAATAGGTTCACTTGTGTGCAACTTAAATTTTAAATTAAAAAAAAATATATGTTTTATTTTTTTCCATTTAATTAGTAAAATTTTTTTACAAGTTACAAATGTTTTAATTCTTCCACAATAAATTCACCCATGTGCAACTTAAATTTTAAATTTGAAAAAAATTTATCAATGTATGATGAATTCACCCTTGTATAACATAAATTTTAAATTTAAAAAAATTAAATTTTCAAAAAAATATAAAATTCAAAAAAATTAAAAAAATAAAATTAAAAAGTGAGCTACCCGTCACGGATAGCAACGTATATCGCTGTCGTTTTCTAAAATTGGCTCACTCTTTTCGCATTTTTAACGCATCTTATTCTTATCCTGAATTTGTCAGATTTGTGGGCGCGGCCCTCACTCTCGTCACTGCGTTTTGGACTTTTGACTTTCGGCTTTGGGCTTTTGGCTTTCGGCTTTCGGCTTTTCTACTGCTACTAATACCTACTAATATCAGTCTATGTAGTTCATCTTTTGTTTCCTAAATAATACAAGAAAAAAAAATAATAATACAAGATGGAGAAGATAGAGCACACAACTGTATCCACTAATGGCATAAACATGCACGTAGCATCCATAGGTACAGGCCCTGTGATTCTTTTTCTGCATGGATTTCCTGATCTTTGGTACACCTGGCGCCACCAGCTTCTTTCTCTTTCCTCCCTCGGCTACCGTTGCATAGCCCCCGACCTCCGTGGTTACGGTGACACCGACGCGCCACCCTCTCCCACTGAGTACACGGTGTTTCACATCGTCGGCGATCTTATTGGGTTGCTTAATTCTCTGGGTATTGATCAAGTTTTTCTTGTGGGTCATGATTGGGGAGCAACAATTGCTTGGCACTTGTGCTTGTTTAGGCCTGATAGAATCAAGGCTTTGGTTAATACTAGCATTGTTTTTTCTCCTAGGATCCCACATAGGAAGCCTGTCGAGAGATATAGAGAATTATTGGGTGATGATTTCTATATCTGCAGATTTCAGGTTAGTAACTAAGCCATATTTTGTTTCTTTCTCATATAAATGTTATTCTTCTTGCTATTTATAGTTTCAGAATGTTTATTTACTGGGTATTGGTTGTTTGGCTGATTGATCGTCCAGGTTTCTGGGTTGATCTGGTTTTAATTGGAATTGGGCGTATTTATTATGATGGTACTCTTGAGTTTTGTAAAAACCGCTTACTCTGTGTAAAAGATTTGAACTTTGATCAGGTTTTTTGTTTTTGGTCCGTTATTGGGGAGACTCCAAGATCATATCAAAAAACAATTAAAACTTGAAGCCAAAGTTAATTGAGGGTCCAAGAATGGGATTTAACAACTCTAACATGACTCGATTAGAATTAGATTATTTTAACTAATTATCTTTGAATGCTTTGGCACTTGAGACTGTTACAGTTCGAGATTTAATTTTCGTGGGTGTTCTATATGAATCCTGATATGTGCTGATTCTAGTGTTCTAGATCTCAATTCCATCTGGATTTAGTCATTTCTAAGGCAAGTTATAGTATTGGTCTTTGATTTTCCTTTGTTCAGCTAATGATATATATCTATGAAAATTGAATGTAAGTCATTTTGATAGCAACTTAAATCTTTGTTAGATTCTTGCATTCTGCTCTGAGGGATGGTAAGAGATTGGCTATAGGTAAATTTTCCAGGGCTGATTTTGACGATTTTCACTATGTTAACAATTTATAAGCATCTGTCTGAATTTCATGTCAGTGTCCTTGTTAGTCAGCTTCACTGGAATTGATTCTCTAGCTTTGCAGGTGTGAGATGCATTCAAAATGTGGTTTTTGAGAGGCATTGTTTAAGGGCTTCTGGTCCATGGTTCTTACTCCGACTAACTGACCAGCGGAAACTCTTGCCAACTTATGTTGCAGGAACCTGGAGTGGTTGAAGATGATTTTGCCCAAGATGGTGCTGCAAGAGTGATAAGAAGATTTTTCACAACACGCAGCCCAAAACCACCTCGTGCATCTAAAGAATCAGGATTCAGAAGTCTACCTGTCCCTGCAAATTTGCCTTCTTGGCTGTCAGAAGAGGATGTCAATTATTATGCAAGCAAATACGAGCAGAAAGGCTTTTCTGGAGGGTTGAACTATTATCGTTGTCTGGACCTGTAAGTTTCATGCCAACACAGCATGTATCTTAATGTGGCTAGTTTTTCATCATTACAGATAAAACTTTGCTTAACGTAAGATTCATCTCCTATGTCTTCGTTTGATGTGCAAGTTCATTTCACATTTCCTGTTAGTACTATCTTGTGCATAATGCATGACATGATATATTAATTTCAGCAGACCAATCCACTGTATAGAGAAAAACATTTCTCTCATTATCATGTCTAGAAGATGTTGTCCAGGCAGAGAATTGATTGCTTGTGGTGTCAAATGTTGGCATTTCATAATTTGTGGAAAGAATTGAGTTACACATGCTAGTAATTATTCCATTGCTTGCAGAAACTGGGAGTTGACGGCACCATGGACCGGAGTACAAATTAAAGTACCAGTTAAGTTTATTGTGGGTGACATGGATGTTACCTATAACTTCCCCGGAGTCAAGGAATACTTGCACAAGGGTGGTATGAAGAAGTATGTTCCATTCTTGCAAGAAGTAGTCCTATTGGAAGGAGTCGGACACTTTCTCAGCCAAGAAAGCCCTGTTGAAGTCAGTGAGCATATCCACGACTTTATCAAGAAGTTTTAGTTAGCTGTTAGACGTTTCTTTAGCCAATTAAATGTTTAATTACCTTCTAGAAGAATAAAATAAATTGCCTAAATAGGGTTGCTTATACCTTGAATGCTCTATTGATGGCATTTTATGAGCCATTTGAATTGTACATTAAGTTTCTGTCCAGTTTTCTTCTTGCATGTTTTAGGCCAAGTCGGAATCATCTTAAAAGTTTCTTTCCTACACCAATTTTTATGGATGATGATGCTTCTAATTCCCATAATTATATAATAAGGTTGACTTGCAAAGGTTTTCTTAGCTAGAATCTACTTGCAAGGATCCATGATAGAAGGACAGGTGGATTATGTTTCGCAGACATGATTTTTGAGGGCAAGCATGACCAAGTAATGAATTCCAACTATTCAAGCAATAGCTAAAATTCAGTTTTGGATGCATTTTTATTTGAGCATTGCCAAGCAGTCGGTTAATTCCCGTGGTGATGTCCAAGTTCAAGTATTAAAGCAATTTGCATAATCCCAAAACTAACTACTAACGTAGAAGGTAATCTCCGATAACGTGCAACATGCTAGTTTCCAAGGCCATCAATTTCAAGTATTAAAGCAATTTGCAAAATCCCATAACTTACTACTACTAACGTAGAAGGTAATTCCCGGCAACATGCAACATGCAACATGCTAGTTTTCAAGGCCGTACATCGATGTGGAAGAATTCAACATCATTCAACACCCGATTAACATACATCTAAAGTAGAAGGAATTCGTTATCACATCATAGCATTACTAAAAAAAATCCAAAACACCATCAATCCTTACTCTGAAATCCAAATCTATTGCTTAGATTAAACAAAAAAAAAAATTATTGTTCCCCACTAGAGGGTGAGAAAGGGAAAGTAAAACAACCAAATTGAATGTTGGTTTATGGATGCATCTGAATAGATTTGGTAGGCTGATATGCATTTTCTGAACAAATTTGAGTGCTTACACCCTAAAGCCTTTGCTGTTCCTTCTTCCTCTGGCCCTCTCATATTTCCTTCCCTTTGATCGAACATAGGGCTTGGTATGACTGTGTGGTACACCAGGTGCTGGTCCAAAGTGCTTCACTGCCTCACGAGAATTCTTGGGACCTCTAAGAAGAACCTGCAAAATTTTGAACGAAATATGCATCATGCACAATTTCTCCTCTGGCAGTTCAGTAATCAGAAAATGTCCATTAACAACACAATAAATCAACAGTTGCACTGGTAGCACAGTATGGTATTCTGAACAAATACATTGCAAATAAGTTGGTGACTGCCTAGATCTACCACATTTGGAACTCACAAACATATGCACACAGTATCAGTCTATTTTTCTAACACTATTTATTCCTAGAAACTATGGAATTAGGGAAAAACAAAGAAAATCAGAAAATGAAACTCTGGCAGTTCAGTAATCAGAAAACGTCCATAAACAACTCAATAAATCAACAGTTGCACTGGCAGCACAGTATGAGATTCTGAACAAATACATTGCAAATACGTTGGTGACTGCCAAGATCTACCACATTTGGAACTCACAAGCATATGCACACAGTATCAGTCTATTCTTCTAACATTATTTATTCCTAGAAACCATGGAATTAGGGAAAAACAAAGCAAATCCAGAGGGATACATGACTCAAACTCAAAGAGACAGCCATCCAGCTACACAAATGTAGTGAAATGAAACATCTTTTTTGCAAATATCAATTTTTGAAGGCTTGCTTCAAAAAGGAGAATTGCAAACCAAAATAACTAATTGAAGAAATACATTTGATAAACTGATTTGCTTAGCCTTCATCCCATATACAGGTTTAAACTGGATTGACAACATTAAACTGCTGAGTAACATCATGCAACATCGAAGATGCATCGACCAACTCTAAAGTGTAACATCTTTCTTTAAACTGTATAATTTGATATAGTTCAAAGCATCCCATCTTAGCAACATCCTATAATCTTCTTTCAAATGCACATTGCAAAAGCACCTTAACTATGGTGACACCGACATGTGTTGCCTAAGTCGATAACTACTGAGAACCAGTTTTACCAAAGATGCTAAATTAGCAAGTTGAAAGTAATTGCAAGCTGTGGTACTGAAAAACATACTGTGTTCTGACCAAGGGGAGCTCTAAGAGCAAGTTGGTCAAAGGTCAAGCATTCACCACCAGCCTTCTCAATCCTCGCTCTGGCAGTCTCAGTGAACTTGAGTGCAGTAACCTTCAGAGCAGGAACTTCATACACCCTAATATCATCAGTTACAGTGCCCACAATCACAGCAATTTTACCTTCCTAAAAAAGGTCAATCCAACAACATATCTCATCAATAAATATACATGCGCATTCACCATAACCATATAAAATGAAACAACATTTTTATAAGAGACTGAAACACACCTTGCCCTTCATGAAAGTAATCAAACGAGAAAGTGAAAGAGGGGCTTTGTTAATCTTGCTCATGAAAAGCCTCTTCAAAATCACCGCATTGAATTTACTTCCAGTCCTCCTCACCAAAAATCGGTAGAGCTGTTGCACAAATCTAAACTTGTAGCAAACCAAAAAAAACAGAGAGCGCAAATCAATTGATTATTCGAAAGGGATAGATAATGGGAACCTTGACGAGGAGCTTGAGGTAAATATCATCGGACTTTGGCGCAGTCCTTTTAGTCTTCTTGCTCTTGCCTCCTGCTTTCAAATCAATACCCTGTAAAATAAAAAAAATCACAAGCTTTGGAGCTTAGACATGGATTGTTTAAGAGACAGTATAAAGATGGAACTAGGGTTTTCTGGGAAAAAAGATACCATTGCTGTTGCTGTTGCTGCTGCTCCTGCTCCTCCGAGGCGCGCGACTGAAGTGAGACAAATGTCCTTAAGAGGAAGAGAAGGGCTAGGGTTTTTCAGAACTTTGTAGGGGAAGGTTGGAATCGGCTGCTTCCATTTGTTGGTGAAATCTATCGATTCGCTATGGACCCTAATTTATCCGTACACGTGGATTGTGCAAAATTTTGGTTTCCACGGTGTCGTTTAACCGTTACAAGCAGAAGCCCATAGAATTTCTGGGCCAGTCTTATGATAAGGTCCAGCTCCACCTAGCAAAGCCCAAAGTGGGTTATCTTTGTAATGAATTATTTTTCTTCGTTTTTGAAAATTAGTTTATATTTTTTGAGCGGTGAACAATTAGTTTATTTGGAATTAGTAAAAATTAGACATAAGAAATTTCTTTAGTCAAGAAAAAAAAAAATTCATAAGCCTCTCTCATTAAATTAAATAATTGATAAAGAAAAGTATAATATCCCATGTTAATGGTGATTAGGTCATTGAATTATTCACCCTAAATAGTTATACATATATATTTAAAATATTTTTCTTCTAATATTTTTTCTTATTTTAAGTATATATATTTTATTTATATAGTAAACTAAATTGTTATATAAATTATATATATTAATTAACTTAAATAATGAAAACATAGCATTGGATGCATAAATGTAAATAATACACTCATAATAGATATTGTTTTATTTTATCTGTTATTCATTATGGCATATACATTTAAATTAAAACCAAGTCTTTTCCAGGTTAGTAAATTATTGACCAACTCAATTTGGATGACAATTGTTTTTTGAAACTTGTTGGCAGCTAAGCTGAGCATATGCAAATGCAACTCATGTTGACAACAAAAGTCATAAATTGTTTTGTTTTTTATTCTTCCTGCCTACTGGTGCAAGCTTAATCGTGCACTTAAAAGCTAATACCATCCATTTCGCATCAATTATAGTTGGGATATTTCAGACATTTTATATTCAGAGTTCAACAATTATATAACATTACAAATAAATAAATTGCTTACTTATACTTCTATTCGGACAGAATTAGTTAAATTTTAAAATGCAGTCACTCTAAATAAGCTGTTGATAATTTTTTATTATTGTTCTAGTTATATGCAATTCAAAAGGAACAAAATAGAGTTTTTTTATTATTGTTCTGGTTATATCACTCTAAGTTAATAGAGTTTAAATAAATTTTAAATATCGGTAATAAAGATAAAAAATTAATGAGTTAAATAAAATTATTTATATTAATGTGTGGATAAATAAAAAGGAACAAAATAGATAAAATTACTCGGCTACCCCTTCAATTAACCTGTTGTCAAAATTAGTCAAGCGAACATACCAAATCTCTTTTGTCCAAGTAACTGCTCCGCTCCCTAATCCATTTCCATACCTCCAGTTAACCGCCACCGTGATGTACACCACAAAGCTCCGCCGGAAAGTAGCTCCGGCAGCAAACGGAGACATCGACAACTCCGCTGAAAAGCAAGACCAGCTTCTCCTCTCGGCTGCCATCTGCAACGGCGAAGACATCGGTCCATTCATCCGCAAAGCCTTCGCTGCCGGCAAACCAGAAACTCTACACCACAGCCTCCGCCACTTCGCTCGCTCCAAAGAATCAGAAATCGAAGAAGTTTGCAAAGCACACTACCAAGACTTCATCTTAGCCGTCGATGACCTCCGATCTCTACTCTCCGACGTCGATTCACTCAAATCCGCACTCTCCGATACCAACTCCAAGCTTCAGTCCGTCGGTGGACCTCTATTAACCGCTCTCGACTCTTACATCGAGGCACAAACCGTTTCTCGTAATGTAAACTTAGCTTTGACTTCAATCTTTTCCTGTATCAAACTCATGGAGCTCTGTTCAAGATCCAATCATCATTTGTCCAATGGTAACTTTTACATGGCTTTAAAATGTGTAGACACCATTGAAATGGAGTACTTAGATAAAACACCGTCTTCTACTTTGAAAAGAATGATGGAGAAGAAGATTCCAGAGATTAGATCGCATATAGAGAGGAAAGTGAATAAAGAGTTTGGTGATTGGCTCGTTGAGATCCGTGTAGTGAGTCGTAATTTAGGTCAATTGGCAATTGGTCAAGCATCTGCTGCGAGGCAACGAGAAGAGGATTTGAGAATTAAGCAGAGACAAGCTGAAGAGCAAAGCCGTCTTAGTTTGAGAGACTGTGTTTATGCTTTGCAAGAGGAAGATGACGATGATGGGGCCGTAGGAGATGATGGTCATAGTAGCGGCAATGGATTATTAGGGTTTGATTTGACTCCTTTGTATAGAGCTTATCATATACATCAAACTTTAGGTCTTGAAGATAGGTTCAAACAGTATTATTTTGAGAATAGGAAGCTTCAGTTGACATCGGATTTTCAGGTCTCATCAATGACTCCATTTCTTGAATCTCATCAAACATTTTTTGCACAAATTGCTGGTTTTTTTATTGTTGAAGATCGGATTTTAAGGACTGGAGGGAGTTTGATTTCTAGAATGGATGTTGAGAATCTGTGGGAGACTGCTGTTAGTAAGATGTGTTCGGTTTTAGAAGATCAGTTTTCGAGAATGCAAACTGCTAATCATCTTTTGCTTATAAAGGATTATGTGAGTTTGCTTGGAGTGACTTTGAGGAGATATGGTTATCCTGTTGATGCTTTATTAGATGTTTTGAGTAAGCATAGGGACAAGTATCATGAGCTGTTGTTGTCTGATTGTCGCAAACAGATTGCCGAGGCTCTAGCTGCTGATAAATTTGAGCAAATGTTAATGAAGAAAGAGTATGAATATTCAATGAATGTGCTTTCTTTTCAATTGCAGACATCGGATATTGTACCTGCATTTCCTTTTGTGGCTCCGTTTTCTTCCACAGTGCCTGACTGTTGTCGAATTGTGCGGTCTTTTATTGAAGATTCTGTGAGTTTTATGTCATATGGTGGTCAGCTTGAATTCTTTGATGTTGTTAAGAAATATTTGGACCGGCTTTTAGGTGAGGTTTTGGATGAAGCTTTGCTTAAGCTGATTAATACATCGGTTCATGGGGTTTCCCAAGCTATGCAGGTTGCAGCAAATATGGCCGCGATGGAACGTGCCTGTGATTTCTTTTTCCGTCATGCTGCACAGCTTTCTGGCATTCCGTTGAGAATGGCAGAGAGGGGTAGGAGGCACTTTCCACTGAACAAAGCTCGTGATGCAGCAGAAGAGATGCTATCTGGGTTGCTTAAACAGAAGGTCGATGGCTTCATGACATTGATTGAGAATGTGAACTGGATGGCTGACGAGCCAGTTCAGAGTGGGAATGAATATGTGAATGAAGTCATAATATATCTGGAAACCCTGGTTTCTACTGCTCAACAGATATTACCAGCTCATGTTCTTAAAAGGGTTTTACAAGATGTTCTTTCTCACATATCGGAGATGATTGTTGGGGCATTATATGGGGACTCTGTCAAGAGGTTTAATGTAAATGCTATCATGGGAATTGATGTAGATATCCGATTGTTGGAATCTTTTGCTGATAACCAAACTTCTTTGTTCTCTGAGGGAGATGTTAATCAGTTGAAATCAGCACTAGCTGAGGCAAGGCAAATGACTAATTTGATTCTGAGCAGTCACCCTGATAACTTTTTGAACCCTGTAATTAGGGAGAGGAGCTACAATAAATTGGATTATAGGAAAGTAATGACTGTATCAGAGAAGTTGAGGGATCAGTCTGATAGACTATTTGGAACATTTGGGAGCAGGGGAGCAAGGCAGAACCCGAAGAAGAAATCTTTGGATACATTAATTAAAAGACTCAAGGATGTCAGCTGATGCAGTATCGAGCTGTACGATGATCCTTGCTCTTTCCCATAATTGTGGCTGTGAAATCTTTTCTTGGTTTTGTTATTCCTGTTTTTTTTTATTTGTTTCTAATTTTTGTCTTCCGATAGTGTCAATAGATATGAAATTCATATTTTTGTATGTATTATTCATACATATGCATTAGCTTGTTGTATTGAATTCTCTTGGCCTGAATTAATGTGTGTTGTATACTTGTCAGTAAATCTAAGTGGAACCCCTTCATGCAAGCTTTTAGTGCATCAGGATAGCAGCCTCTCAAACTCGCTGCTTCCTGCTGTAATTACTCCTTACGCTTGTTTTTAGTTCTACAGTTTTTGTAGGATAACCTTTTTTTTTTTTTTTTTTTTTAAGTCACACTATTGACAATAGCTTTGTCATATTTATTTTGCATTCTGTCTCATTTTTCCAGTTGACCTTCGACTGCTATTGTTTTAATTGTGACTACTCTCAGTTTGAACTGTCAGTCACAGACTCTTGTTGAGTGTTAATGTGACTTCGGTTTTAACTTGCATGGGTGGCCCTCTGATGTCGCTTTATATTTATGGCATTTTGAACAATGGCAGGATTAGATAGCTTGGTGTAAAAAGTTTATGCAGATGGTAAAGGGCGGCTTATTGGTTGATTTAGAGGGTGAGATTGATGTCAATTATGCGCTTACAATTTATGATCGGTATGGATGTTATTTACTACTGTATAAGCATGTTTTTGGTTAGGATTGTGGCCAAGTAAAGTAGAATCAAGAATGCAAGCATTGGACATGTTTGTATGCAGAATTTGATGAGATGGGATGGCTTGATCCATTGTTGGAATTAAGTGTATCTAAAGAAGCTGAATAATGATGGGAAATAAAAGTTTCCAATCAAACAGAGCGAATTCTGTAGGAGATGTCTATGAGAATGATTGGAAGTGCTAACAGGTGTTTTGATACTTACCTCTTTACAACCCCCATTGGCCTTCGGATATTCCAAAGTCATGTTCATTGTCAGCTTATGACGTTCTTTTAAAATAGAGACTTCCTAATGATGTTCATTGTTCAGCTTATGATGTTCATTGCTCAGAGCTCCTTTGAACAAAAACATGCGGTCTTTCTCCCCATATGTGCAAGGGAAGCATTAAGGGAGTACTATCAATGGCAGGCTGAAGAAATTGAAAGGTGTTTTTGCGTCTTGGGTTGGCATCAAAGAAGTGGTGCAGGAAACGGATAAGCTTAAATTCTCTGCTGGAATTAATTCAGCTTAGTTCTCTGTCCAAAGCTTCGTCCCCATTGTTCTATGGCTCTTCTTAATCAGATTTATTGACTGTAAAATGGTTTTATTCATTGGAATCTTGCTTTTTTTTTTTTGTTGCTTCATTCTTATATAATAAAAAGCAAAATACATATATATATATATATATATATATTTTGAAGAAGAAGAAGAAGAAGAGGAATAACTTTATTGATCTGTTAATAAACTTTCCTCAAGAAGCAATGGAGGAAAAGAAAAATCATGCGGACTGGCATAACGCAGGCCTGCTTTAGCTAAACTATGAGCACAGCCATTAGCCATCCTATTAACAAAATGAAATGAGAAATCAACTCGTCTTTTACTCAAAGCAATACAATCATGAACCAATAAACCAAAATCAGAATCATCACTGTGGACGTTTTTCATTGCATTAATAACCTGGAATGAGTCCGATTCAAATTGAACCTTAGACACTTGAAGATCCAAGCACCACAAAACTGCCTCCGTTAAACATTCTGCATCACACACAGCAGCAGGCTTTGGCGTACATATATATTTTTTTTCTTTATCGCTAAAATGAAATAATTCTGAAGCAGCAAAAGTCAAGAATGTTCTAGTCTTCTTGTCTGATTCGCACGTAGAATCTGTCTTTTATTAGGCTTGAATTGACAGTGTTGTTGTAGCCACATCATTCATATTCAGAGAGTCACCATCTGCTTTTCATTGCATTAATAACCTGTAATGAGTCCGATTCAAATTGAACCTTAGACACTTGAAGATCCAAGCACCACAAAACTGCCTCCGTTAAACATTCTGCATCACACACAGCAGCAGGCTTTGGCGTACAAATATATTTTTTTTCTTTATCGCTAAAATGAAATAATTCTGAAGCAGCAAAAGTCAAGAATGTTCTAGTCTTCTTGTCTGATTCGCACTTAGAATCTGTCTTTTATTAGGCTTGAATTGACAGTGTTGTTGTAGTCACATCATTCATATTCAAAGAGTCACCATCTGCTTACACACTTGCATACGTCTGTGCACTCTGAAATGCTCCCAATTGACATAATTTCAGCTGTTCAAAAGAAAAAAGCATATTGACTCAAAAAAAAAAAAAAAAAAAAGTATCGAGAACATGAAACACCCTCACCATTATCAAAAACCGCTCTCTTCATTAATAACCTTTTATTACAATCGCGACAGAACTTTCATCATCAAAGGTCTCTCTCTTCATTAACAACCTACCTTCCTTTTTATCCTTGTAGTTGGCAATCGTGTGTTTCATTATTATCTCAGATTAACAACCATCTGTGCCCCTTCATCAGTGTTCTTCGTCTTGTTTGAACCGGATTCGAATCGATCAACTCTTGCTAGCCGCTCAAATTTGACATGGGTTTACTTCACTTTCCAAAATCTTTGCTTTTAATTGCTTTCTTTTGGGCAATTACGTTTCTTCTAACTTCTTCTGCAGTCCCATTTGCCTTGGGTTCTGATGGTGTTGGTGACGCCAAGCTATCAGCTTATCAAGTTCTTGCAGAGTACGACTTTCCAATCGGTCTTCTGCCGGCTGGAGTAACTAGCTACGAGTTAAATAGAGAAACTGGTGAGTTCTCTGCGTATCTGAATGGAACTTGCAAATTTCCTGTTGAATCATATACCCTGGAGTACAAATCAACAATCACAGGTGTAATTTCAAAAGGAAAGCTTACCAACTTGAAGGGTGTTAGGGTTTATATTATTTTGCTGTGGATTAACATAGTGGAAGTGACTCATAGCGGAGATGAGCTTGATTTCTCTGTTGGAATTGCTTCTGCTAGCTTCCCAATTGACAATTTTGAGGAGTGTCCTCAATGTGGATGTGGGCTAGATTGCGTTAATAAGTTGAAGAAAGATGGTCTTCTTTCTTCATATTAGTTGATGATTTCTCACTGTCTTGTTTAGAATAAGTGTCTAGACTCTAGATGTATTAGCTTCTGTAAGAATTTGCAACTTTTACTCCATTGTAGTGTTTCTTATGTGTGTTCTTATTGCGGGGAATATTACCCATTAGTAGAAATAAGGTTCTCCACAATACTAGTACTCAGAGCTTAGAATCAAGCACCCATTACGTAGACATCTACTTATGGAATTGCTAAGACTACACTAATAATGTTTAATTTAGTGTAAGAATGATGGAAAACTACATTGATAACGTTTCAATCAAATACTCTTATTAAATTTAATAATATATATATAAGTAGTACATCTCATCACTTGCCACTTTTATCATAAAACAAACCACCAAAACCTCACCTATATATGCATCCTTTTCATGGCCTTGCGCTGCTTAATTCTTCTTCTATCCCTAGTTCAGTCCATGGCCACCGGCAACTTCAATACAACGGCTAATAATATTCTCCATCGATATGGTTTCCCAGTAGGGCTCCTTCCAAAAGGAGTAACAGGGTACGATTTGAGTACCTATTCAGGCAGGTTTTCGGTTTATATGAGCCGAACTCGCAAGTACACTGTTGATGATGAGCTCGAGCTCATATTGGAGGCCACAATCACAGGTATAATAAAGCAGGACATGTTGCATTCTTTGAGTGGCATTTGGGTGAGGAAGCAATATCTGTCTGTGGCTTCCTATCTCTGGCGTGATTCGTGTCGTGACCACCTTGAGTTCTCCACTGGGGTTTCTAGTGAGAACTTTGGTGTGTGTAAGTAATTTTGTTGAGCGTCCTAATCGTGGATGTGGATTCTACTGTGATGATAATGATGCTAAATTAAGTAAGATCAAGCTCTGGGCTTCTTCCTAATCAATTGTTCGATTAGGCCTGGCGATTGTTGCCGGGAATATATGACTATGATTAGTGCCTTCTAGAGCTCGTATTTTTTTTTCCCTTTTAATAAAAACTGAAAAATCACATACCTGAAAATAAGAAAAAAATTAAATTAATTTTTACCGGTTTAGTTAGAGAGTTTAACAAATTTTGGTAATTTAGATTAAAAAATGAAAACAAATAAAAAATTCTAAAAAAAACCACATAATTACTTAATTTTTTTATAAAATTTCAGTTACATTCTGGTATTGGAGACATTATAAAGTAGTCCTCATTTTTAATGAGTTGGAAAGTCAAACTAATAAACATTAAATATTTAATTAAAGTAATAAAAATTAAAACCTAATAACATTCTATAAAAAAAACCTAATAGTACATGAATGAACACTAAATGTCTTAATATTATAGGTTTAGTCTTCCAATTTATCAAAAATTACGATCATTATAAAATTTCTATTGTCCTTTAGAAAGCTGAAATGAAATTAAATGATTAAATAGCAAGATTATCTACTATTCAACACCTAGGTGACATGTAATCTTTCATGTGCATGTCACCTGTAACGTGCATAAACAAAACAACCTGGCAGAGTTACCACTCTACAACAAACAGTCAAATCCCCACCATCCCCAACACTAGACCTGCACAAAACTTAAAAAAGACGAAATCAGTACAATCAAAGCACCCACTCCCATCATCAAGAGCCAAGACCCATCTCCTCCTCCGCAATGTCCGCTCTCTTCGCAATTCTTCTGCTTTTACTCTCCGTAGCAAGCACCAATTCAGCGGCGACGGTGTATGAAGTTCTCCAAGAATACGACTTCCCGGTCGGTCTCCTTCCCAAGGGAGTAACGGGCTACGAGCTGGACTCTTCAACAGGCAAATTCTCTGTTTCTCTAAACGCAACTTGCACTTTCAAAGTCGATAATTACGAGCTCAAGTACAAGACTAAAATCACGGGCGTTATTAAGGAAGATAAGCTGTCCAGCTTGAGTGGTATCCAGGTTAAAGTTTTATTCCTTTGGCTAAGCATTGTTGAAGTGACTCTCGACGTTGATGATGATG
Organism: Mallotus japonicus; assembly: GCA_949634005.1. NCBI lineage: Eukaryota > Viridiplantae > Streptophyta > Magnoliopsida > Malpighiales > Euphorbiaceae > Mallotus > Mallotus japonicus. Next base: position 24,206 of record CATIWK010272223.1, read on the forward strand.
AGCTTGAATTCTCTGTTGGGATCGCTTCTGCCAATTTTCCTGTTAGTAACTTTGACGAGTCTCCTACTTGTGGATGTGGGTTCGACTGCGATGATAAGAATTCAAGAAAGATTAAGATTGATGGTCTTGTTTCATCTTCTTAATTTGAAGTTCTGATTAGTACGCATCTCGTTAATCAATCAATAAATGTGATCTAGCTCTTCTCTTCGGCGGAATTTCTGTGGATCTGGTGTATTTATTGTCTCAAATCTTTTACATTTGTTGTGGGTTTTTCGTTGCATTGTAAATTTGTTGCTTATCGATGACAGTACCAGGAAATAAAAATAAAATTATTAGGAACGTGTCATTTTATTGTATAACAAAATAACAGATTGAGCTTTTAGCTGGAGTTTTTAGCACGATTGTCAACTTCAATGAGGTTGAAGTCATCAAATGAACTGATTAATACAAGCTAAAGTCTGAAAAACTCACCTTTTTTTTTTTTTTTTGAACGATGAAAAACTCACCTTTGCAGCCTTAAAATATAGCAACTCATAATGAAAGGGTAAAGGTACAAATTCGCCCTTAATGTATATATCCCGGAATGAATTGGCCCTTAAACATTTTTTAGGCTCAATTAAACACAGAAGTTTAAAGTTATGTCTTTTGGAGCCCCTCATTTAACTAACACTTTAAGATGGTACTACTTGATTAATTGAGAAAACATCTCCTTCATCTTCTTTCTAAGTTCTAGCTTTGGAAAATAAACCCTAGAAAAATCAATTGTTGGAATCATAAAGGGAAAAGCAAAATTGGGAAAGGGAACGAGATTGAAAGCACCAAGGTGGATGTTATTGTTGAATTACATAACGCATATGCTTATGGAGAAGGACATGGAACAGAAGCCGTGTATGTTCCATGACCCACTGGCTCTTCAAGCCGCAAAGAAATCGAGAAGTACCCATCCTCACCCAATCAGTTTTCTTCTTATGGATATCAATTTTTGGTTGATAGCCCGGATGATGGATTGTCAAGTTGTTTAAGTGATTTTAGCAGCAACAGCAGCTCAGTTGAACAACCATGGATTAATCGTGAATTTGGGGATTTTAAACCGTTGATTTTGCAAACACCTCTTCCAACTAATTTTGTTTTCCAATCGACTGCAAACTCCAGTTCACAAAAGCCTCTCAAATCGCAAAATGGGTTAGCAAGTAATGGTAATGATGTGATGGGGTCCTTAGAGAGTAGGATTGTGATGCCAAATTTGTTTAGTGAGCGTGAATTGGCTTTGCAGTTTCAAAGAGGAATAGAGGAAGCTAATAGTTCCTTCCTAAGGGGAATCAATTGGTTATCGATTTGGAGACCAATACATCAATTCCAGAGATGAAGGATAATACTGCGACGGTGGTGGCGAAGGAAGAGAATGAGGAGAGGGAGTATTCTCTCACTTCAGTTAAAGGAAAGAAGAATCATGAATGAGAGGAATCATGCTCACACTTTTACATGCCTATTATTTTATCACGTGTAATTTCTTCTATATTCAGCTTTTATATTTCATTATTTATTTGAACTTGCATGCATAAATCGTTCATTGTTTAACTTCTAATGGCTGTAATATTTTTTTTTTTTTGGTTTTTGTCATTCATCAATGATTTTTTTTTTTTAGAAAAAATTTGGCTTCCATGTTAATATTATGTATAGATTATTTGTATCTTGATACATAATCAAAATATTCTCCATGCTTTGGTTTTATATGTTGGGCTGTGTTGTTTGTTGCATGGGAAAAAAAATTGTTTGCTTGTGCAAATGTGAGCAAGTATCGTGATGCTTTGTAGTGGTTTATGG
>CATIWK010272307.1:0-17812 GCA_949634005.1 Mallotus japonicus
AATGTATGATCAGAACACCCAAAGGCCTCGTGGATTTGGATTTATTTCCTTTGATAGTGAGGATGCAGTTGACCGGGTCTTGCATAAAACATTTCATGATTTGAATGGTAAGCAGGTTGAGGTAAAGCGGGCTCTTCCAAAAGATGCGAATCCTGGTGGGGGAAACCGCTCAATGGGTGGTGGTGCAGGTGTTGGCGGTGGCGGTGGCGGTGGCGGTGCTGGTGGTTATCAGGGGTATGGTGCTTCTGGGGGAAATGCCAATTCATATGAAGGTAGAATGGATTCAAATAGGTACATGCAGTCGCAGGGTACTGGAGGTAGTTTTCCTCCTTATGGCTCATCTGGCTATAGTGGGCCTGGTTATGGATATGGTCCTGCCAATAATGGTGTTGGATATGGTGGTTATGGAACTTATGGTGGTGCTGGCGCTGGGTATGGAGGCCCAGCTGGTGCTGCCTATGGGAGCCCAAACGTCCCAAATGCTGGGTATGCAAGTGGCCCTCCTGGTGCCCCCAGAAGTTCATGGAGCAGTCAAGCTCCTTCTGGTTATGGTGCAATGGGCTACGGGGGTGCTTCTTGGGGACCAAATGCTGGAGTTGGTGCTGGTGGTCCTGGTTCAGCCCCTACTGGTCAATCTCCAAGTGGAAGTGCTGGGTATGGGAATCAAGGTTATGGTTATGGTAATTATGGTGGTACTGATGGTTCTTATGGGAATCCTGTTGGATATGGTACTGCTGGAGGACGTTCCGGGGGTACACCAAATAGCAATGTTGGTGCAGGTGGAGAATTACAGGGCAGTGGTGGTTATATGGGAAGTGGCTATGGCGATGCAAATGGAAATTCCGGATATGGAAATGCAGGGTGGAGATCTGATCCATCACAAGCCTCTGGAAATTATGGGACTCAAGCAAATGGACCTCATGGTGGCCAGGGTGGTTACAGTATGGGCTATGGTGGTGCTCAGTCCAGGCAAGGCCAACAACAGTGATCGTGCAAACATTCATGCCGACAGGACTTCATTGTTTTTTTGCTGGTGCCTCCTGCTTTGTTAAGGTTCTTTAAAGATTTTTTCTTGTTCCCAACGGCAGGGAGAGTGGATCAAATCAGATGCTGATGTGCTTTGGGACTGGTTGGATTGCTTAAATCCCAGTAGTTTGCACTATCTATTTTGCTAGTCTATATTCTATAATAAGTAGTTCAAGGCTTACTAGATGCCCTTATTTTCTAGTATTTTTGCTTATTGAGTGTAGTTCAAATTTGGCGTGCTTTATAAATTGTCTGTTAGCTGCTCTGAGACTATTCATTCTCTATGGTAGTGTTTAATCTATTGTGTGTTTATGTTGTTTGCTGTCTTGCTAACATCTTCCTAGTGTTCACTTTTGGCCTTTTTGTCTAGGAATAAGATTGCAAAGAAAATCTCAAATTTAGATATGCTTAATTTAGAACACTAAGTAGGCATACAGAGATGAATTGAGGTTTTTTCTTTTTTTTTTTTTTTAACTGATAGCAGTGGAGCTATGAGCCACTTGGGTTGATCACTTCGTAAATGGGTAGCGATAATCATAGTGGTAGTTCACACTTTGAGGATGGCATAATCATTTTCCCCCTGTATTTGCCCTTGTGTTGTACAGGAGGAGATGCTCGAGTTGTAAGGTGGAGTCACGTGTCCACTCATGGCCCGAGCTTCATAGTGGGGTTGTGGTCGGTTTGGGGGTTTTTTCAGCATGGAATGGAATTTGAAGAGGACTTGTTCACTGAAATTGTGAGTTAAGCTGAGAAAAGGCTGTAATTCAACTAGCAATATCAACATGGTCAATCTTGTTTGCAGATTCTTGGCATTACAAGTTATAAGTTTCTCAACCATCCCAATTCCTGGTGGCTAACCGGTTTTGTGTGGCAAACATCTTGTGGTACGTGGACTTGAGCTGTTAGCTGTCTTGCATCAAGATGTGGCAACCTGATGGTTTAGTGTGTGACGCATTGGAGTAGATTTTATGTCCTATGGAATATTTAGAAACGGCATTGTCAATAGTAGTGGTGTAGGTAGATTTTGGAATGAAATGAAAGAGTTTAACTTATATTTATGACAAGTTTTTTTATGGAAGACGCTAATGATCATTTTAAATGCCAGTGGCTTCTACGAGAGTTGAACCTTTTCAGTTTTGCCCTGAGCAGGGAATGAACATCTGAATTTTCTTCCCTATGATTGGATACTGAGATAGTTCTGTTGGCTTGCAACATAGATTGTGTGCATTTTCGGGAGTTTTTGCTTCAGTGAATTGCTGACTTTTTATCTGTTTCTCATAAATAACCTTCCCAGGTATGGGCAGTGCTTACACTTTTTAGTTATTGGAGGACCTAATTATTCTCTTTGACAGCCTATTGATATTGGAAGACCCAAAGGATTCTTCCAATGTATCGTTTCTGGGTCCATGGAATTTATAGGCAGAGGAAGAAACTTTTATCAAATAGAGATTTTTTTCTTTCTGACCATCTTTTGATTGATGCAATTGTTAAGGAGTATATACATTGAAGACATTTACACCTGTAAATGTGTATTTAGCATTACACGTGGCTTGTTAATTAATTTAGATGAGACGAGGCTATCTTATAGTAATAGTATCTTTATTAGGTTTGATGGCCGATAGATTTGCTATTTGCTTGCACATCAAGACGTAACAACACAAACAATTGCTTAACTACATATGATGGTATCACTCGCATAAGAACAGGTTTGTTTGGACGATCTAAGTAGAACTAGAATGAACAATACAGTAGCAATAAACACATGAATATTTACTTGATGAATAATCTCATAAAATAAAAGTAAATACACTCAATTTCAACCTTTGGTTTCTTCATCTGTTCATAATAATGCTGGTGTATTGTTTTCAACAGCTGAAACTTAAAAGGATTTCAGGACACTGGGCACTAATAGGCCTAAAGCATATGTGAATCAAAAGATAATCACGTTTATATTTCCTTATATTATATCTTTCAGCTTGTTGGCATTCTAACCTGCTCTGCTGGAACCCAAAATTTGTTTGCAAGATGCTACTTGCGCGCTTGCTCCTCTTTCTACATGACCCCTATTTGATTGTACATCCATTGAAGTGCTCTGGAGGTTCTTTCTCACTCTTCTCATCATCACTACCTTTCATCAAAGCACTCAGTTTTGTCTTATGGCAATTTTCCTGTCTGAGTTTTCTTTTGTTTGAATGGCCAAGTCAATCCTAATATGTGAGAAGAGATGCAAGATCTGTAATAGCTCTAGGATATTTCTGAAACTTAAAAACTCTGCATCTGATAATATTTTCATCAAACATTTTATGCAGGAATGAAAAAGATGCACCTCAGCAATAAACAATTAATTCTACACAAAAAGTAGCTTTTTAATTTAGCTTCTTCGAACTGTACTAATATGATATAACACAAATGTTGCCATGCAAGATGCTCCATCAACTCTTTGAAATCATGGAAGAAGAAGAAGAAGAAAAGCACAAATCCCCATTATCTATTAGTCATATAATTCCTTTCAGGAGACAATTTGACTGAAGTTTTGCATTGCAATCCATATTATCTATTAGTCAAATCAAATAACAAAGCCATCCCGATTCAACAAACAAGCACCACATAATGATGCGATACAAATGAAGGCACACGCCACACACACCTTAGAATAAATTACAGATTCAAATGCCACTTTCTCATTAGCAAATCTCTCTCACTAGTCAGCTTCCTGCAGTAGATTTCTTGGAGCATCTGCCAAAAGTAAAGATTGAACTCAATTCATCTTTTGTGCAAATAAACTTGAGAAGGCCTTTCTGGGTATACTACAAGAAAAATCCAGTTTTTGCAAGGTCTACATCATAACTTCAGTCTCAAAGAACTCCAAATTTTGGTGCGTTGTCCGATCAATCACAGCCCAACAAACAAATTAAAATACATAAACAAAAAAGAGAGAAAATCGAAAAGAACCAGGGTGGTTCAGGGCCAAGAATCCAAGGTCTACATCAACATCATCAAAGGTAACAGTTGTCTTGTTAGTTGTTAGCAAGACCACCTAAGTAATCTTCTTTCTCATACAGAACAACCTCAACACCAGCTTTTGCAAGAACACAACAAAGCTGAAGCAAGACCAACAATCACTGCTTCTCTCATTTTCGACATTATTATTATTGCTCTTAGTTATCAAATTCTTGATCAATTACCATATGTTTGTGGTTAATGTACATGCATGCTCAAGGCATTGGTTAAGATATATATGTAGAAAAGAATTGGTACGCGTAAAAAAAAACTCTCATTGGTATACACATATGCACACAGCAAGCTATCTATATATAATCATTTTGTTGCTGTGCGAGTTAATAGAAAAAAAAAAATCCATTCTCGAGCTCTTATTATAAGTGATCCAAAAAATCCTAGTTACAATCTGAAGAATTTCAATATGAATAGTATATATAGTTTTTGTTGCATTAGAAAAAATTTCAATGAAATAATGCAGTCAGCGCCCCTTTCTTCAGGGTGTATGCATAATAGAATAGATCAATCAACAAGCTGCGGGAAATTCTTGGTACGGATTGCCAAGTGCAGCAACATTGCCAGGCCTCGAAAGAACAACCTGCATTAATGAATCATAAAATGTTTAATGAAAATTGAATAATTCTTCAAACAGAAATTGAAGCTGTGCATGACTACTTAGCATGAACAAAAAAAGGCCATATACCTGATAATTTCCAAGTGTAAGTGTCTTAAACCCTGCTGCACTATAATCAAAATAATACTCCCATGTTCTGATGAACTTTTCGTTGAATCCCAGTGCCAGAATTTTGCTGGCAACAAGACAAATGCACCACTATTAGCTTTTTCTTGTTTCTTTTTCTGATAAAACTGTTAAAAAATTCTTAAGATCATCTCTGAAGTAATATATATATATATATATATATACTTACCCTTTGTTCCCCAAGAAATTCTTCCTCCAGTATCTGAGGGTTTGATAGTAATGAATTCCTATATTCTCCACATGCTCCACACTTGTTCCATACATAACAAAAGCAAAATTAGCATCATTTTGTTGGAATGGTGAAAAAACGATTAGAGAATACTGTAGAAATGGGTTATACCATAGTCTTGTTGAAGTAGCCATGGCTGAGGTTATCCTTGTTAACGATGGCAAGCACCCACCAGGGAATATATATTCCTTTATAAAGTCTGAACTTTTCCTGTACTCCTCATACCGTTCTTCTGGTATTGATATGAACTGAAGTAGACAATAACAACCCAAAAAGAAAAAAAAAAAAAAAAAAGAAAGAAACAAAGAAAACCATTATTAACATCAAACTGACACAGTAAGACTTGGATCTTCTAGTTCTGTCATTACCTGAAGAACAATGATCCCATCTTTTGCTAATACTGATTCACAACTGCCAAAGAACTTTTCCATGTATTCATGCCCAACAGCTTCTATCATTTCACTGGAAAAGGCCATTCAAACTCAGGTAATTTGTTCGGCATTCTATATTTACAAGTAATTTTTTATCAGAGTAGGAAAAGCTTACCAGGATATGATTCTGTCATATTTATAGGAATCAGGCAACTGGCGATAGTCGCAGAGTAGAAATCTGATGTTATCCTGATACCATCAATGGCTAAGGTTAAAAATCAGTCTTTTTATAAGGACAACCTTTATGCACTTAAATTTCATGGTAATCTAGGAAAAAAAATACTTGCAGAAAAGTTGCAATTGTATTTCAGGGTTGATGATATACCTGGAGACCAGCTTCCTTCACTCTTTTTTCTGCAAATTTTAGTTGCTCTTCAGATAGTGTGATACCAGTATATCTACATCCAGTTCGTTTGACAACTTCAATGGCTAAAGTTCCCCAACCACAACCGATCTCAAGAATTTCATGCTCCTTATTGATTCTTGCCTGTATTGGTTAGATAAAAAAAAAAAGGGAACATGCAGAATGAGTAATGCCTGTCAGGAAATCCTGCAACTTCCGCCATAATGGTCAGGGAACAAACTCACTTTTTCAATTAGAAGTGAAATTTTTCGCATCTGTGCCGCTTTCAAGTCTTCATCTTCTGTCTGTCAAAAAAAAAAAAAAAGACAGAATAATTATATCATGAACTTAGTCGTGCACTAAGTGAAATTAGCAGAATTCAGAAGATTGGGCTTCTGACCTTAAATACAGCAGAAGAGTATGTCATTGTTTCGTCCAAGAATAGAGAAAAAAGATCATTACTCTACAAACACAAAACGGGAAAAGGGACGTAAGCTTCTCTTGACATGCATAGTCATCTGCGATTGTTACAGTTGTAGAAAAAAGAAACTCGAGGCTCATCTAAGGTACGTTTCAGAGTGTATCATATGAAAAAGCTTGTTGATTTTACTACAGTAGAATCTGAAGACTTGTTTCCAATCGCTTGTACACCAGAACCATCAAAACATCTTCTGAAACTAAGAAATCTGACCAATGCACCCTTGAAAGATGGAGGAAATGACTTTTTTTATCTTACCAGGTCATAATGACGAGAGATATTCCTGCGAGCCTGTGTCAGAGTGTTTTGCCTTGAAACATGCCGGAAGAAAAATTTTGCAGATGCAATACTAGCTGTGAATAACATTGGTGTCCACCAACCTCTGACAGACAGAGAAAAGAGAATATCTTTTCAGAATTCAGGAAATTCCATCTAGTAGTGTTACACTTTGTCAGAATAATTTTTCACACAGCATACCTTTTCTTATTCAATCCTGATACAGATTTATTAGCATCTCTATTGGCAATGAGAACCTGCAACATAACTTATGAAAGGAAGCTCATTGAAAGTTGACACAGAAAGACTTACAAACAGAACTTGGAGCAATTAGCTCACCATAAAAAGGTTCAGGAGACCTTCATCTTTGTCAACAAGTGAAAAATCGCCGTTAATATATGCATCTGCCAGGCCTAAATCAGCCTGCGTCATTATCTGAGAAAATTTCCATTGCTTAATTGGATGTACAAACAGATTCTGAGTTCAAAATTCTTGTAACTAATGATGATCATACCGTGCCTCATCAGGGCATGTGATCTCTATAAAATGAGAAGAGAAAAGCACATACCTTCCAGTAAAACTGGGGATTGTGAACTTTCAGAATAGTTTTTGAGAAACACTTTTTGGCAGTTCCCTCAAACGTAAAAATTGGTACTCCTTCCTCCATCAAACTGTCATATCACAGTTTACACCCATCAATATCTCCACATAATAGCATGGTAAGTGCAATAGGTTTTACTGATAAAGCTTCAGGGAGCATAATTTAACAGTTTATACTGCTTTACGTACACTGCAATAAAGCAAAAACTAGCAGAGTGATATGAGAAAATCTGTGATTATATTTACAAGTGAACTCACATTAAACAGCCAGTAGACATGTATTGTCCAAGAAATCTAGTAACAAAAAGGCGAGCCCCAGTTTCTAACAGAGTAGGTACCATGTGTTTCGGATTGCTCAGAACCGCACAGCTTTTTTCAAGCAAACTATGGGCAGCAATCATGCCAGACTGCAAAGAAATAAACCAGAATTGTGAGTTGCAAAACCTCTCATGAATTCTTAAAAGAAGACCATGAAAAGGGGAACCAAAAACAGTTAGTTTTATTTTCAGTACCTTCAGTCCATCCTCATGGAAGCCATAACCTGAAAAAGGAAAATGTAAAATATGATACACAGATGATCAATTGTCACGAAGCTAATTCAGAAATCCAAATTGTAGAAAACCCAAGTAGACTTGAATTTTGGATCAAATTCTGATGGAAATTTAATAAGAATCAAATTTAATAACTTACCCTGGTATGCTCCACAAAACCAAAGTCCTCTCCTTCCTTGAATATGTTCAAGCTCAAGAGAAGCTTTTGATGCAGCTACTGATGGGACTGGATGGCCTGTTGTCCACTTCAGTAAGGTATTATCTGGTGTATGATCTGGATTGAGTGTCACAAGAAAAGGTAGATTTGTTTCACCAAGATTCTGCAAGAGTTAACAGCATTAAAAATTTCACATTCGATTCTTAATAAAACCAGCGTTAAGCCAAAATGATACACACCTGAAGTACATTAAGCCAGTATGTCAGGCATACTTTATTGTCTGTATTTCCTAAAAAATTCCATGCACTCCATGCTGCTGGATTTTGAGGCATAAACTTTTTATCGCGGTGTAGGAAGATTTCACTGCAATCAAGAGTTCAAAAATGTAAGGCAGATTCTGAGTAAATGATGTGTTCCTTTCAAGATGATTAGCTAGTACAGCCAAAAACAAATGATAAAAGACGAAGCAGAAGAGGGAAACTGGTACCTATACATATACTGGAAAGCCCCAAGCATTCTTTTCTCATCAAATGTTGCTTGGCTTCCTAATAGTTTTAAAGCATCTGGTCCGTGAACAGCAATTATACACCTGCTGTATTTTTCTTCAGAACCATCTCCACATAACACTTTGCATCCTGATATTACCAAGAATATGTTATTGCCTAATGAATTCGAAAATTCATGATAATAGTGATGAATTAATACTACTGCTTACCCTCATCATCAGTGTAAACAGAGTGTACCTCGCAGCCAGTTCTTATTATGCAACCCCAGCTTTCCAGCCTTTCTTTGACCTGATTTATTTGCTTTCGAAACTTAGCAGAGATTTTGTTGAAAAGATTATTCAGAAACATAGAGAACATGAAACTTGCAACATTCTGAAGCAACTAAGCAGGCACCTTGTTGACATAAGAATGGGATCGCCCTCTAACAGTAAGCCACTGTGGGCGGCCAAAGAGCTACAAAAATAACCAAATGGCTCATGATATGAATAATTGAACAATATATTCTACCTTTATCAGAAAGAAAATGTACCTGAAGTAAATGATGATTACGGCAAAATGAGAGAATGGAGAATGCAGAAAAGCTCATAACTTTTTCTGAAGGGCAGGACCATATTGAACCACACATTGGAACCTATATCATACAACATTGTCATTGCAGCTAGTAAGTAAAAACAGAATTAAAAAGAATAACGACAAATGAAACATTAAGTTGAAAGAATGTATATGAGAGATCTCACAAGATAAGCCTTCTGAAACAACTCAGAATAACCTTGTGACTTGATAAAACTCCCGAGCGTTTCATTTCGATCAATATCGGGATTGTTCTCAAGCGCCTCAAGATAACTGAGCAAAAGAGATACCTGTCAGGATTGTTCCCTAACTTGAAGCACAGTAGGCAGGCTAAAAAAATTAGCAGCAATAATAAAGCAGCTAACCTGAGGACATCATCCTTAAACTTGATGATTTCACGAATCATTTTCCAGAAGTACGGATTTAGGGCATTTGTTTTCTGCGCAAACAAACCTGACAGGCCATTTCTGCTACCCCATTCATAACCTTGGCCATTGTCTAAGCTAACTGAGAATGACATATCAGATAACTCGATGTCTACTCCAAGGCTCTCAAAGAACTCCATCATATTTGGATATGTTACCTGTTAGTATATGAATTTGCTCATAAGAAATGGTCTAAAAATTGATTACATTTCACTTGCGAAGAGACATCAGTTTGGTTGAAGCACAGGCTAGTCTAAGGATACCTTTTCTGTATGAACCCAAAAAAAGGAAAAAACTGATTACATTTTGGTTGAGAGACTTTTAGTGTTATTATAGTCCTGTTCGGGTCGAATCAGATTAATTAGAATATAGACTCTCACTAGAAATAGTTTAAACCGCAAAGCATATAAATCTCTACTACTTTTAATAGAATTTCTACCAATTTATTTTTTTGATTTAAATTTCTATGTTTATTATTTTTATTTTGATTCTTTAAATATTATTTAAGTTTTTTTTTGGTCGTACATAACTAGAGAGGGGGAACACAACATAGGGGATGCAGGGTCTCGAACCTGAGACCCCGCATATACCTGTGCAAGAGTTTGACCATCAGGGTCAAGCGTCGCATGCTTAAATATTATTTAAGTTACAAATTGAAGGAAATTAATTTCAAATGATTGATGGTAAAATTAATAGTAAGCAAAATTTTTTTTTATTTTTTAATTTAATTTTATTGTTTAGCAGATAAATTCGATATTATAATATAATAATGAATTCTGGATGTTTAGCAAACAAGATGTGTTGAAAACAAAATTGGATTTTTAATCTGAAACATGACATGTTCCATATCGACATTACTCCCTCCATTTCTTTTTAATTGTCGTTTTAAGTTGGATTTTTTATTTCAATTTATTTGTCGTTTTTAATTACTAATGCATTTTAACTACCTTTTTTCTAATCATATCCTCATTTATACATACACTACTTTTGGGAATATACAAAACTAATAATTGGTTAAGAGAATTATTATAAGGGTAATATAGTATTTTACACATATATTAATTACATTTTTTAATCTATGTGCATAATCCTTAAACGACAATTAAAAAGGAACAGAGGGAGTAATTCACTATGTTGAAAACATAATTGAATTTTTAATGTGTCCCACTTGACAGCCATTTTAATTTTTCAATCAAAATTAAATTAAGTGGTTTGGGAGAATTTTGCCGTTCTTATGATTTTGTTAGAATCGAATCAGATTAGTTAGAGTACAATAGACTCTGAATTAGATAAAAAAAAATTAAATTAAGTGCTTCCTATATATATAAATATTTTTTATAGGAAAGAAAAATACATTCCTAATCAATACTTAAGCATTTTAAAATTTAATTTGTGATGCTTCTGGTATCCAATAGCTATATTACGCTCAATTATTTTAGAAATCGAATTAATAGGACTAAGGACCTGTTTGGTTTAGCTATTTATAGCAACTGATAGCGGATAGCTGATAACTGTTAGCTGATAAATATGAAGTGTTTAGTAAAATTTTATTAGCCGTTGCTGTTTGTATGTCAAATTACCATTAAAGATATAATTTATTTGTAAATATAATTTTATATATTTTTTATAATATTTTTTAGTTATGCAAATTATTTAATATATATATATATATATATATATATCAATAAATAATAATTTACTGTCTTTAATTTATATATTCTTAAAATAATTAATATAAATTATTTAAAAATAAATTTTAATATTATTGTATAATATTTAAATTAATATTATTGTATAATTTTTTAAAAATAATTATAGGTATAAATATAATAATTATTTAATTATAATTTACAATATTTAATTATGAACTATAAAAAAATTAATTATATACATTTAATTTTAATTTAAATGAAATTATTTGCGATTAGTTATTTTTAATAAGGGTAAAATAGTCTAAATAAAAAATAAATACAAATCAGCTATCAACTGATTGGAAAAAGCTCCAAAATAGAGCTTTTCAAATCAACAGTTGTTTTAAATCAAATCAACTATCAATTGCTGATTTTGATGTTTTGGTGTTTTACCAAACACTTAAATTGTAGCTGATTGAGGAAAAACCTCTATCAGCTATGCCAATAAGCTAAACCAAAGGCTCACTAAAACTTTTTCAACACTTATTTCTCCATATACATTAAATTCAAACTTAAAATCTTTCTTTAACAAATTTAAATTATTTGTCACTTATATAAAAAAAATTTAAATCAAACTCTCAAAATTTTATTTAATGGAATTTAAACTACTTATCACTTGTATTAGGGATGTAGCTGTTGCGCGGTATAGTATTATCGGGGTCATCACTCCCGGGCTACCCTTACTCGACTTACGTCTTGAAATAGTAATTTCTCTCTACCCAAGGATCGTGATTTTCTCATCATTAGGTGGTGAGAAACCACACCTTTTTCACCGTATGGAGCCAACGTCGTCGGATGTAGTTGTCACGCGGTATAGTATTATCGGGATCACTACTCCTGGACTACCCTTACTCGACGTACGTTTTGAAACAGTAGTTTCTCTCTACCCGGGGATTCCTTCCCTCAAGAATCAAGAGCTTAGGAGAGCGCACCAAGCAAACTCACATGAACTTGACCCGTTTCCCCCAATCGAAGGCAAGGAAATGAGGGAAGGGCATGGGAAAACAACCTTGGAGGACGGGTACGGCGTGCATGCGAGCATGTGTGTGTGCACCGCGTGCATGCCTGTATGCACATGTGTACGTGTTCAGATATCAATTCAAAATTTAATTTTTAACCAATAAAATTGGAAAAATTCATTTTCAATTTCTTTAATTTCATATGTGAATCAAATTTAAAAAAAGAAAAAGAGACTTTCACCTATACCAAAAGTATCACATGAAATTACTAATTAATTTATAATTTATATTTTAAATATTTGATATTTAATTCATACAAATATATACAAACACATACCTGCACATATATATATAAATTTCATTATCAAATATAACATAAGAATTTTCTAGAGGTCAACACACTTTAGTCGGGATGGTTTAGACTTCTCTATGTGTGGCTTGACATACTAAAGGTGGGGGTTCATATCCCATCCCCTTCTCCCCCTCCCACCCATATGTTATGTACTTGTTAAAAAAAAACATAAGAATTTCCTGGAGGAAAAAAAAAAAGAAGGGCTTTAGCATTTCTTCTACAAAATCTAGGGCAACCATGGAAACAAGTCTCTAGTTTACCAAAATTACACTTGTGAAATGCTGGTCCATAAATAAATAAGGAAAATACAACAAAAAAAAAAGTGAAAATGTGGCAAAAGAACAACCAATGGATGCTGTCCTTTAGATTATCAACAAGAATTTTTCTTAAAAAAAACAAAATTGACTTAATTTTATGCATACTGCCCCATGCCCAATCTGATTGAACCGTTGTGAATTTTCATGTGTTTTATCAGCCAACCACAGAAAAAGATGATAAGATATCTGATTATATGTAATACACTTTTAAACACCACAAAGAAAATGACAAATGCTCCAGCTAGGCACTGTATCCATCTGGCATCCATTGGTACATACAATACGGCCAGTTCTGTTAATTCAACAGCTTTTTTCATTGTTTTTCGAAATAAAACACTATTCTTTAATTGTCTGACAATAAATTCTGCAAGAATTTCCATTTGTAGTTTAACACAATTAAATATATGTCAAAAATTAAATTTAAATATTTTAATATGCATTTGATTAATGATCATTAGTACAGCCCACGTTGTCCTAATCTAACAGTCAAATCTTTATGACTATAATAAAAGAATCTAGTATCCAATTCCCGAATTCTCTCTTACATAGCATGTGGAGTGGCAAATCACTTAGACATTTTTTTTTTTTTTTTGCATTGTAAGAGGATTTTATATTAATAAAGCACATTTATATTTATTTTTTTATTATTAGAAAAAGTAAATAAATAATACTGCAATTACGGAAATTAAAAATACTTAATAACCACATCTAACTGCCTTAAACCAATTTAAGAAAATATTGACAAGCCTAAATAAAAAAGATCTTATTGTTAAGATTATATTGTTTTTTGAAAAGTGTTAAGATTATATTGTTAAGATTATATATGTTCTAGTGTTTACAGCCGTTTGACTGAGATTATTTTATGCTTTCAAATGGTTAAGTTGATGAGATCTTTATAAATTACAAATTGACCATCTTGTAATGATTTAAAAATCTGTTTAACAATAAAAAATTTAAAATCGATAAAGCTTTTCAATTATTTTAATAAAAAAATAGCTGCCAGTTGTTAAGTTTGAAAATATACCAAAATTATATATATATATATATATTTTTGCTGATATTCGGTAGTTATAAGAGTTCCTACTATTTTAGATTTCAAGTCAGGTGGACTAATAAGTGGATGAAACTTTTTCAGTACAAATTTTCTCCATTTAATAAATTTAAACCCGAAACTTTAATTAAGAAAACTCTTTGTTTTTTCAATACTATAAATTTAATTAAAAAATATTATTATTATTTTTTTAACTATTAGATTACTCTCTCACCAGATACCTCTTGTGAGAGCAACCTAACCTCAAATCCTCTTTTGTAAGTGTATTTCTTTCAAAAAGAAAAAGACCAAGTTGATATGAATGAATGGATTAAATGTAATTCACTTAATGCATGTGGATCTAAAAACTAATAAGATTATAAGTTTAAAAATAAAATAAAAATGGAGCTAAAAAAGAACATTATCTTACCCGATTGAACACCATGAAACCCAAGTCTAAATCAACACCATCAAAGCAGACAGTCTTAGCATGACCACCAAGGTACTCCTCTTTCTCATACAAGACAACCTTAACTCCATCTTTTGCAAGAACATAAGCTGAAACAAGCCCACTTATGCCAGCTCCAACTACTGCAACTCTCATTTTTAACATTAACTAATGAGTTATTGGATTGATTTTCTAGCTACTGCTATATCTCCTTCCTGAAAGAAAATTATCCAATGAAATTCTGATGAATCTGTATGCATTTCCAGATATATACAATGTTCACATTCTGTGTATGAAAAGACACTTACCTTTGCAAAAAACAAAACAAGATCAAGAAGCTAGAGAAAGGGAGGAAGGATTAGTGTTGTTGGGCCATTAATCCTGACAAGTGATGTGCAGTTGTGAAAGAAGGAATTGTGTGGAGGCAGCAAATGTATACCATGGAAGACGGATGATAGATGGCCCTGATCTCTTTGGATTATGGGGTATATATATATGGAAAATGATTGTACACCGCACGTAGTTTTCTAGTTTTCTATCAGCGCTCTATATATATATATTATGTACACCGCACGTGATACTACTGTACGTAGTTTTCTAGTTCCTTGAACTGCCAATAAATTACTACCCCTGCAGTCCACTTAAGCCTGGTATTTTTTTTTTCTATTTGAATATTTTGAACAAGAAGCTTGGAGTTTGCTTATCTTTTCATCTTTCAAACCTTATATATATATATATATATATTGTTTGGTAAAAAAACGGAAATTAAATTTGAAATTTCAAAATTCATCAGATGAATAGTCCCATCCAATTTTATATTGTATATTCATTTGTTTTTTTTTTTTTGAGAAATAAAGGACTCATTAAGAATTATCTGAAATAAAAACATCAACAAAAAAATCAAATGTCTTTTATATTCAGTAATTATAAGAGCTCGGACTATTTTAAAGTTTGAGTTCAATGAACTTATAATGGAGAACAAAACTCTTTCAATATTTATTTTTTTCGTATATAAGACTCAAATTTTATATTTTATTTAAAGGTGTTGTACATCAGACATGGAAGTTTTTGGTCCCGGTATTGAGTTACACTCACAATCCAGTCAACCAATGTCCTTGGCTAACCATCTTGAGCCCAAAGCTTGGAGAGATAAGGATGATGCTATATGGAGTGATAAGGAAGCAGCTCATATGGTTTCAATTACTGATAGAGTAAATTATGGCAGTAATTTCAAGAGTCCTATTAGAATTCAATCACTTCAAAATGGTAAGTCAAAAGAGCAATCTTCTCCACCAAATCAGTCAAGTGATAGTACAAGATCAGCATTATCATCCTAGCACAAGATCAACATTATCATCCTGTACAATGAATAGATAATGATTCTCTTTTCCTTTTTGGTTCTTTTAGTTCTTGTAAACATTGTTTATAAAAAGTGTGGAATGTAGAACTCTCATCTCACGTTGAATGAGAAGTTGTCTTTCTCAAAATAAATTTTATTTAGCTTCAAATTGTTTTTATGGTATCAGAGCTTGTGTGAGATAAGAGAGTTCTGTATTCTCAATGACTTCCACAATCTCTCTTAACGTACCCTCAAACTCACACCAGAAAATTATCCTCTATGGCGTGAACAAATGCTAGCCCTAGCAGAAAGTCAAGACATGGTGGAACTTCTCACAGGTGAGAAGACTCAACCAGCCATGTATACTATTACAACAACAGAAAACACTTTAACAAATGAAGGTGAAACAAAACAACTTTCAGAAGTCTATCTTAAATGGCGAAAGGAAGATCACCTCTTACGTGGATGGATCATTGGAACACTTACAGAAGAAGCTTTAGGCCTCGTAATTGGTCTAGATACATCAAAATCTGTTTGGCATGCCTTGAAAGAAGCGTATGCCCAAGACTCCCAAGAGCGAGAATTCACACTCCGTCAACAACTCACATATCTCAGAAAGGAATCAAATCAATCTTTAGCTGAACATTTGAGGAAATTCAAAAGTATCTGTGACAGCCTTGTAGCCATAGGGAATCCAGTACCAGATAAAACAAAAACTTACTCCTTGCTTGCTAATCTTGGATCAAAATACGAGTCCTTCACTACCATAATGCTCAAACCCCCAATGCCATCTTATTCCGAGGTCATTTCTCTTCTACAGGGATTTGAGCAAAGAAACACATGGATTGAGGAATCTTCTCCATCGACTTATGCCTTTTATGGACAACGCAATCAAAGACAACAGCAGTTCTACAACAATCGGAATCGTCAAGGAAATCAATTCACATCGAAAGGTAGGGGATTTCAAGCTACTACCAACAATATTCAGTATTCAAATTATACAGGTAGCAACTCGACTTCACGACAATTAACACAACAAGATGACAGTTGAGGAATGCCAGCGCCAAGACCACCACCACCTGGTAAGCGCCGAATGACTAGCACTGAGAGAGAAATGTACCGAAATGAATGCTGTCAAATCTGTGGAAGACAAGGACATATCGCCAAAATCTGTTGGAGCCTACCAGCACCACCAGTGCACAACAATGATCTTCCTCAAGCACTTGCAGCTCTCACGATAGACACCTCAATTCCAGATACCGAATGGACCATTGATACTGGTGCATAAAACCATATGAATGTAAACTCAGGTATGCTTCATAATCTACGAAAATATATTGGTCATGATTCTATCTTTATTGGTGATGGTTCTGCACTAAAAATTACTGCAATTAGAGATACTTTAATGTCTGATGGTAAAAATAAACTGCCTTTGCGTGATGTTTTACTTGTTCCTCAACTAACAAGGAATTTACTCTCCATTAGTCAGTTGACAACCCAATATCCGTTGAATTGTGAATTTACTGATGAGCTATTATGTATTAAGGAACGAGTAACAGAGCAAATCTTATTGATGGGTCAATGTAAAGGAGATCTTTATATCTTATCCAAGCCAAAAGGACACTCATTTTTCAAATAGGCAACGGTCAGGAACTGCAGAACTTTGGCACCAACATCTTGGACACCCACAACATTCAACTATTCAGCTTTTGCATGCTAAGAAATTAATTGATGTTAGCATAAATAAAGGCTTAGCAGCTATCTGTGAAAGTTGTCAGTTAGGCAAACTTAGTAAGATGTCATTTAATTTATCTCATTCCTCTAGTACTGGTATTTTTGATAAAATTCATTATGATATTTGGGGTCCAGCCCATGTTTTATCTCTTGGAAAATTTCGGTTTTATGCTTGCATTGTTGATTATTTTTCTCGTTATATTTGGTTACTTCCACTTCATGTCAAATCTGATTTTATTGATGTATATTTAGCCTTTGAGACTTATGTGGATCGCCAATTTAGTTTAGCACTGGTTCGACAATGGGAAATCAAACAACTTGATGTAAAAAATGCTTTCCTTCATGGTTACATAACTGAAGATATTTATATGGACCAACCCCCTGGTATGGCCGATCCAATATTTCCTTCTCATGTTTGTAAACTTCAAAAAGCTCTCTATGGCCTCAAACAGGCACCACAGGCATGGTTTGACCGTTTTAGTTCCTTTTTACTTAGTCATGGTTTCTTTTGTAGCATAGCTGACCCCTCATTATTTATTTTGCACTCTTCTCATGGCACACTAATTTTACTTCTCTATGTAGACGATATGCTT
>CATIWK010272517.1:0-15887 GCA_949634005.1 Mallotus japonicus
AAAAAAATTTATATTGTAAAAAAAATTAAATTAAATTTTTATATATGAAAAAAATAAGTATTGAAAGAATTTAGCGTCTATCCAACTTCATTAAAATTTGGAAAAACCCTTTTTTGGTCTCCGAACTATACGAGTTTTCCATATTTGGTCCCTAATCATTTATTCTGAAGAACTGAGTCCCTCAACTTTTATTTTTTTTATTTTCATCCTTTGTTCACTAAGAATGTCAAATTGAAGATATTGTTGTCTTCTATTGAGTTGAAAAAGTATATCTCAACCAATTATTGGTTGTGAGTTTGATCATTTGAACTTAATTTCACTGTTGATTGTGAGCTGCATCAAGCTGTTGATGCAAATTGTTTGTTTTTTACAGCTGGTTTAGACATGCTTTTATAACTCAACAGAAGACAATATCATCTTCAATTTGACATTCTGAGTGAACAAAGGATGAAAATAAAAAAAAATAAAAGTTGAGGGACTCAATTATTTGAAATAAAAGAAGAGGGTCCAACCATGGAAAACCAGCAAAGTCCGAGGACCTAATAATGGGTTTTGCCTTAAAATTTTTGTAACTACTCCCTCCATTCCAAACTAATTATCTCTTTTTCAAATAAAAAAATTCCAAATTAATTGTCACTTTTATATATCCAATGCAACATTAATTTTTCTTTCCTATTTTATCTTTATTTTACCCTTATCTAATTGGTTTTGCAAAATTCTATAAGTTTTGAATATATTTAGAGAAGGGTAATTTAGTCCAATTTTACTATTTTATAAACCTATTAAATGCTTTCTTAATTCAAGTGAAATACTAAAAAGAGACAATTAGTTTGGAATGGAGGGAGTGCTAAATATTGAAAATACTCCTATTTATAAAGCAAAATTCCATGCAAGGGAGGCTATATATATTAGAATTAAATAACCAAAGTACTAATAGCATATACAACAAAATCATATACCATTTTTATTTTGTTTACTTTAAATTTTGGATGCATATATACTATGATAGGGATTAACTCCTATGATGGGGAGTTGGCACTTGATAAAATTGTCCTTTTCCTCAACAATTTACTAGTATAATTAATTAATTAGACCAAATTAATCCAAAAGAAATTTGCCACACAGCACCAACATTCTCATCAATGCAATAAACCATTTAGTAAACTATTGTCAAACCCAAGATTTCAAATTTGTGGGTTGTAGCATTAGGAGGAGACATACGCTCCACAAAGTTTGGTTTTGAAACTCCAACCTCATCATCTTGTTATCATCCCCACCTAAATTAATTAGCAATTAACATTAAAAATAAATAAATTATTCAACTTATGCATGCACCCAACTAAAAATAGAGTACTAATTAGCATTAATTAAGGGAGGTAAAAAGAAGAAATTAAATAAGATAAGACCAACATGCCCAGTAGAGAAAGTGATGGGTCTTAATGAGGAGAGACAGACAGCAACCATGGCTAGTACCTTCTCACGTGGTATTGTAGGAGGATTGAAATAAAATGGCTCTTAGCCCCACGTGTGTTGAATTGAACCTCGAATTTGAGCCACATCCCTTTGTAAAAATTAAAGAATTAAGGTTGGACCATGCCTATTGCCTAGAGAATTGCCAAGTTTCTTTTAGCTGGGAGAAAATTCAATTGATTAATGATGGATGGATGGATTGCTTAGTTTGCTTTTTAGTATAGTATTAGTAAGTTAATTAGCTTGAGTCAAACATGAATCTTTCATTTACCATGACATTAATAACTTAAAAACGACCTTAAAAGGATAGAGTTTTGTCTCTTACTATTTCTTTAAAGAATGATCACACAATCCCCCATTTTAAGAACCTTCTTGCTTATTACTCCCATATATTATAATTGTAAAATTTTTAATATCATATTATATATAAAATTGATATTTATTCGTGATTCGTAATTGGTATTGATGTAAAAAAAAATTGACCTAATCAAGACTCGAATAAGATACACAACTCTATCCTTTTAAAATAGATAGTTGGGCTAGAATCCTAAATTTTCAATATATAAATCGAGTTTAAATTGTTTTTAAGAAAATAGAATAATTACAAGTAACTGTCTAATTGATTTATATAATATTTAATATTATTTAAAAGTTATATTTGTAAATGAAAATCCACTATTGATAACTTGATTTTCAGAACCTCAGTCTTATGGTCAAGTAACCAACAAGGAGTAAGGTGAGATGTGGGGTTTCCCCCAATAACCCTCCAATGCTTATGTTAAAAAGGGTAAAGAGAGAACTTAGAGAGATAAAGAGAGCTTAAAGAACAAAGTAAAATAGAATGAATAATATGAGGGGAGGTAAGGAGTATTTATAGAGAATGAGATACTCAAACCTGAGAGGAGTAGGATTCTTCTTCCTAGTAGGATATGTCTTTGTTTAGAACAATTGCTTCCTGATTCGGGAGTCTCCCTAACGAGGGACTCCTTTTCCTTTTTGGACGTGGACTTTTTGTGCTGTAAGCTACTATTATTTAGGAAGATATTTATTAATTAGAATAGGAATATACCTATGGGGTATCAAGAGTCCCCCCCACCCCCCCGAAAATCTATTCGGATATTTATGTCCGAGAGTTCTGAATGTGAGAGAAGGTATGAGACAATGGGAATACGCTGGAAGTCTGCTGAAGGGTGAGCTGAGATGGCCAGCCTCAGTCACTTATGCTGAAGATGCTCGGTACCGAGACTTGGAATGCTGTTGTCGCTTTGTAGAGAGAAGAGAGTGCCAGCTGGACTAATTGATATGCAGTAGAATTTGCTCGGTGTTATACAATAACCCGAGGGATTAACCCGTCAGAGAAATCTGATGGAACCAGCCGTCGCTAGAGTTTTCAATGCTCTAGGCTTTATATGACCATGTGGTCTCTCGGTATTGTGAGGCCCGGCTGCCTTCAACCATGAGGTCTCTCGGTATTGTGAGGCCCGGCTGCCTTCGACCATAAGGTCTCTCGGTATTGTGAGGCTAGGTTGCATTCGACCATGAGGTCTCTTGGTATTGTGAAGCCCGGCTGCCTATGGAAAGCGTGTGCTTTAAATGGGAAGTGCAGCCAAGAAGCCTGTTGATATGCCATTTTTGAATTTTGAAAAGCTGTCATGTCTTTTCAGATGTCAGAGGATGTGGCGTGTATTACAGCGTTTTTACAGCTAGAGAGTCATGCCTATTAAAAGGACGATGCTTGGGTAATCGCACTAAAGATGGCCCTTTAATGCGAGGTGTTTTGGCCATTATGTCCCTGGAGGGCCGAGGCATGAATGCTTTAATAGTGAGGGTATTTAAAGTCCATCAAGAACCTTCTTTCTAAGGTATAAATGGGTGCTATCTCTAGGTGAGAGATCACCTTCATTTGCTGAATTTTCCAGTTTTTGCTTAGTGTTTCTTCCTCCCTCCTGCTTCCGTGCTCATGTTACTGTCAACTGCTGCGAAGTTTCTTCTCTTCTTCAATTCTTTGTCTACCAGGTATTCCTGTCTTATTCCCAAAGCCTTCTTTTCTTCGTTATTTCTTTTTCTTGTTTTATCTTCCAGAAAGAAGCGTCAATACCTCCAAGAGAGCAAGTGAAATCGGATCTATTTGAGTCTAGGGTAGATGAAGGCATGTTAGAATGGTATAGGTGTAGATTTGGGATTCCCCCAGAGTATCTGTTACATACCACAGATAAAAAGGCGAACAAGCCTTATGTGGGGGGGTGAGAAAATGGTTGTCTATCAAGACCAGCTAGAGGGTGGGTTGAGGTTCCCCTTGGACCCTTTTATCATACTTTTCCTGAATAGGTACAATATAGCTCCTGGACAACTCCACCTAAATAGTTATAAAATTCTAACTGGGTACCTGGAGCTGATGCATAGGGAGAATCGAGAGCCAGACTTTGACATGCTCCGGTTCATATATAGTTTGAATAAGAAGAAGGGGGAGCTGACATTTTCCCTTGCTGCTGTCCCCCATCTGAATCTTTTTATGAAGCTCCATGATTTACCCAAGTCTTGGAGGCATAAGTATTATGTCATAGAACACCCGTCTGAGTTCTTCAATATCCGGCGCTTGTGGGTGGATGATTGTGAAAAAGTAAGGCGCCCGAGGAATCTTTTGGATCTAGATTTAGAGCTAATCAAAGGGTTATAATTCCGGTGTACAGCTGAGGGTACATTTGCTGAGAATTGTTCTCGGCGATATCACCAGAGGAAGTATTCCGGGACTAATGGTGAGTGTCAATCTCTCGGAGGTATATTCTAACTTTTCCCTTTTCCTGTTATTTGTAGATGGCTGACTATTTGACATTTGCGGGCGGGATAATACTTTTAGATGCCGAGCAATCAGATTTGGATCAAGAGTTAGACACCACCGATCTGACTCTAAAAGAGGAGGAGGAGCCTACTGTACAATTTAATCCTCCGACTAGTGCTACTGACAACCTGGTTACTGCTTCAGTGCAAGTGGAAATGGCTGAAGCATCAAAGAAGTGCCAGAGGGACTTGGCTCCGGATGAAGAGGAACTGATAGAAGGCAGCGAATTGTATGTCAAACGTCCTCGGATTCCTGGATGTCCAGACATGTGGAAGTGGATTATACAAAAGATGAGCCCTCCGAGTCTTCAGAATTTGGAGGTGAGGGATCAATATGCTGAGTCTATCCGTCTCCCGCGGATATTCTTCTGTGGATGGAGTACAGCCAGGATGATTTTCCGAATGCCATAATCTGACATGCGTTGGAGGTATGATCTTGGTCTTCTTTCCGATACAGTATGCTGAATCTTCTGAATGTTAACTTTTATCCCATTTTGTAGCTGGCTCAAGGGTTGCTGCTATGAAAGGATAACCAATACTTCCTGAAGAGTGAGAATAGCCTGAAAGAGCAGAAGCTCTATTCTATTGATCTAGCGTATGAGAAAAAATTAAAGGCGGCTGCCCAAGCCTTGGAGCTCTTGGAGACTCAGCAAGCTAAGGAGAAGTTTGAGAAGGAGTCTTGCCAAAAGAAGATTAAAGAGCTTGAACATACCCAGGCTCAACTGATTGAGAAGATTGAAAAACAGGACTCCGAACTTGAAGACTTGAAGCAGAAGGTGCTTGGCTTGGAGAAGTCTCGGAGTGATGACCTGACCTCTTACCTGAAGATGGTGAGAGGATTTCTTAAAGCCTGTAAGTCTAAGGCTCGGAGGATACTGTCTATTCAGCATGCAGATTTAGACTTTTCAGATCTTGACTTGGCCAAGGTAGCTGCTGAAAAGGAGGCTGCTAGGAAATTTGCCTCCAGACATCGGAAGGGGCAGAAGGCGGCTCAAAAGAAAGCCATCTTTGAGAAGTCTTCTTCTGAGCGCGTTGAGGATCCAAACCTTTCTCAAAGCAATGTTATCGAGATGGATCCCTCAGCTGCAAATACTTCAATGGTGTTAGACAATCAATCAGTGAATGTATCTTCAGATGTTGGCGCAGTACCTCCCTAATCTGAGGCTAATGTGGATGCTTAGCTCCCCTTTTCTTTTTTTTTGGTGATGTAGTAATTGAAATGATGAATGAAAAGTACTTTTATTGAACTTTAACTTAGTACAATTTCATTTATTGATAATATTTTCTCAAATTGTCTGAATTCCAGTATCTTGGCAGTTCTTTTCCTTGCATGTCTTTTATCTTGTATGCACCCTTTATAGTTATTTCAATAACTTGATAAGGGCCTTCCTAGTTGGGTCTGAGCTTGCCTATTCCTGAACTGCCTTTGCCAATGTCCACCCTCCTCAACACTAGGTCTCCAACTTTGAATTGCCTTGGTCGGACGTGCTTATTGTGATATCCGGCTACCTTCTGTTTCTGAGCCTCCGAGACTAGGGATGCTTGTTCTCTTCTTTCTTCAAGCAAGTCTAGACAAATCCGAGCATTGATATTATTGATGTCCGGGTCCAACTCTCTAGACACTCGGTAACTCGATGAACCGATTTCTACAGGGATTACTGCGTCCATTCCGTATGTTAATCTGAAAGGTGTTTCTCTTGTTGAGCTTCTAGGTGTTATTCTGTAGGCCCAGATGACATTGTTGATTTCTTCTACCTAGTTTCCTTTCTTTTCATCCAACCTATTCTTCAGTCCTTGTATGATTATTCTATTAGTAACCTATGTCTTCCCATTTGTCTGAGGATGAGCTACTGAGGTGAAACTGAGCTTGATGCCCAACTCTGAATAGAATGTCTTAAATTTCTCATTATCAAACTGCTTCCCATTGTCTGTGATTAAAGTATGAGGTATGCCGAATCTGCAAGTGACTTCCTTCTCAAAGAAATGTTGTATCCGAGCTTCTGTGATAGTTGGGACAGCTTCTACTTCTACCCACTTAGTGAAATGATCAATGGCTACAATCAAGAAATTTTTCTGGGAAGTGGAGACTGGGAATGGACCCAAGATATCCATCCCCCAAACAAAAAATGGCCACGGGCTTCCAATCGGGTGCTGAGTGTTGGAAGGCTTATGAGTAAGGTGAGCGAATTATTGACACTTAGCACACTTCTGAACCAGTTCGAATGTATCCTTTGACATGTTAGGCCAGTAATAGCCTTGCAATAATGCTTTCCGGACTATGGAATTTTGAGCTTCGTGAGCCCCACATATCCCTTCATGAATTTCTTTGAACACATAGTTGCCTTCCTCTAGAGACACGCACTTTGACCATGGATGAGATAATGATCTTCTGTAGAGTTCGCCATTGTACATAGAATAATGTGCAGCTTTGATCTTCAACTTTCGAGCCTTAAGTTTATCTTCAGGTAGGATTCTATGTTCCAGGTACTGTATGATTGGCTTCATCCACTCAGCAACCTCCTAAGTACTCATTATTTCCTCTTCCTCAACACTCGGCTTATCAAGTTCTTCAGTTAACTCAAGTTCTCTGAATACCTAATTGGCTTCGGACGCTGACTTAGCCAACAAATCTGCTTCTGAGTTTTCACTTCTAGGAATTTACAGTATTTTTCATTATCCCCCTTCCTGTTCCAGCTTCTTTAGGAGCTGCTTTCCATTTTCCACATATTTGACCATGCTCGGTTCTTTGACCTGGTTGACCACTAATTGGGAGTCGAAATAGACTTTGAGATGTTCAGTACGGACCTCTATGGCCAATCTGAGTCCTGTAAGTATTGCTTCATACTCAGCTGCATTATTAGTGGCGTTGTATTTGATTTGGACAACATATTTGATTCGAATCTTGCTTGGTCCTATCAGGATGACTCCAGCTCTGGATCCCTGAGCTCCGGATGCTCTGTCTATGTAAATTTTCCATTCTGGGTATGAGAAAGACACTGTTTCTTCTACTGTCATCTCTTGTATGAAATCTGTCAGTGCCTGAGCCTTTATCTGCTGATGAGGCTCGTAACTGATGTTAAATTCTCCCAATTGAACAGACCATTGGACCCCGTTCGGAAGTTTCTGGCCTCTGGAGAATTTTTCACAAGGGGAAGTTGGTTTTGACAACTATTGAGTGGGCTTGGAAGTACTGTTGGAGCTTTTTAGATGTATGAACAATTATCATGGCTAGTTTGTCCAATTTGGAGTACCGGATCTCCGAGCCTCTGAGGATCTTGCTGACATAATAAACCGGGCTTTGCTGACTTCCTTCCTCTCGGACTAATATTGAGGCAATAGATTCATGATCAATGGAGAGATACAAGTACAAAGTCTCCTCCGGGACTAGTCTACTAAGCAGTGGTGGTGAGGTTAAGAACTTCTGGATCTCTTCAAATGCTTTTTGACAGTCACTATTCCATTCAAATTTCTTAGAACTCTTCAAAGCTCAGAATAGGGGCAGACACTTCTTGGCCGAGCATGAGATGAATCTTCCGAGAACAGTAATCCTACCGTTGAGTTTCTGAAGCTCATTCAGAGTCTTGGGGGCTTTCATGTTTAGAATGGCTTCCATCTTCTCTGAGTTTGCTTCTATTCCTCTGTGTGAGATCATGAATCCCAGAAACTTCCCTACCTTTACTTCGAATACGCACTTTTCCAGGTTTAGCTTGATCTAGTATTCATTTAGTATGCTGAGTATTTGCTTGAGGTCTTTGGCATGTTGCTCTACCGTCTGACTCTTAACAATGATATCATCCACATATACCTCCACATTTTTCCCAATCTGGTCTTGAAATACATGATTCATCAGTCTTTGATAGGTAGCACCAGCATTTTTTAATCCAAAAGGCATGACCTTGTAGTAGTAAAGACCTTTGTGAGTAATAAAAAATGTTTTTTCTTCATCTTCCTTCTTCATGGGGATCTGGTGGTATCCCTGGGCGGTATCTATAAAACTATAGAGGCGGTGATAGGCTATTGAGTCTACCAACTGATCAATTGTTGGCAATGGATAGCTGTCTTTAGGGCACGCTTTATTAAGGTAAGTGTAGTCAATGCACATTCTGTATTTCCCGTTAGCTTTCTTAACTAGAACCACATTGGCTACCCATTTTAGGTGTGTAACTTCTCTGATGAAACCGGCATCCAATAACTTTTTTTTATTTTTTCAGCAATGACTTTCTGTCTTTATTAAGCAAATTTCCTTTTCTTCTATATTACTGGCTTCATTCCTGGATTTATGTTCAGACTGTATGACGCAACCCGAGGGTCTACCCCTACAATCTCAGTTGCTTTGGAAGTGAAACTGTCGGAGTGTCTAGTAAGAACTCCGTTAATGTCCTTTCTGATGCCTTCATCAAGCTCGCCTCCGATTCTAACTGTCTTTTCTTCTGTTATCTATAACGTCTGAACCTGGTCTACTGGCTCTAGACTAGCTCCTTGCTTTTCTGTTTCTGAGGATGCAAAAGGAAAGGCTTCTAGCAGGGGCTTGATAGCTAGTTGATAGCATTGCTGTGCCATTGCCTGATCTCAGAGAATGGTTATGACTCGGTTTTTTAGAGGGATCTTCATAGTTAACCTTCTAATGTTTGTGGCTGCATCAATTTCATACAAAATGGGTCTTCCAATGATGCCATTATAAGTAAGAGGAAGGTCAACAATGTTGAATAAAGATCTGACTGCCTTTATTTTTCTTATTTCTCTGTTACCAAATTCAACTTCTAATTCCGCCACCCCCATAGGCTGGGTTGTTCCTCTACAAAAGCTTGTGATGGTATTCCTAATGGTCTTGAGATCAGTGACCGAGCCTCCTATAGCTTTGCAAGCATTCCATGAAAGTGCATTAACTACGATCCCATCATCTATCAGCAGTCTCTTTACCAGATAATTCCGAATGTATGCACTTATAACGAAGGCGTCATTATGTGGATGTCGAGCATGTTGCCCATCTTCTGGGCCAAATGTGATGGCTGGCTTCTGCAACTGGCTTTCTTCTTTTCGGGTCCTTTTCATTCTTTTCTCCTTTGGCACTTCTCCTCCTACTATCATATTTATGACCCCGGCTACTTCATTCCTACACTTTTTTGTTTCAGGTTTATCACTACCTTTATCTTCAGAGTCTCGGTGTCTTCGATTACTATTAGTGAATCTTTCGAGTTTGCCATTCTGTATCAGCTGCTATATGGCTTTTTGTAATTCTCGGCATTCATCAGTATCATGTCCATACTCCCGATGATATTGGCAATAGAACCTCCTGTCTACCGTCGCCCTCTTGCTAGGACTTGATTTCCTAGGTACGGGTATTCTTACCCCGTTTGCCCTGATCCACATAAGGACTTGTGATCTTGAAGCATTTAAAGGCGTGTAATTTTTAATTTAGTTCCTGAATCCACCTGTTGGACCCCCTGCTGGGCCCCTAAAGAAGGGACGTTGAAGTCTGAACCTCCTAGGCTCGGATCTTTCTTCTTTTTTAAAGGGGGTTTTGTCATCATCCTTTCGTAACCTCTTGTCCTCATCAATTTTTATCAGTATCATTGCTATAGCCATGACTTCAAAGAAGGTTGTGGGCCTTTTAGTCATAATCTTGTCTTTAAGCTTCCCCAATCGTGTCCCATTCTTCATTACTTCTATAGCCATTTCATCACTTAAATTCCCAATCTGCATGGCCACTTTATTAAATCTATCTAGGTAGCTTCTTAGTGACTCTGTGATTCCCTGTTTTCACATCCGGAGATCATTTACACTCTTGGCAGGTGGAACGTAGGTGATAAATCGAGTCTTGAACTTCTCCACTAGCTCTTCAAAGGACGTGATGGAATTCTTGGGCAGTTGATGAAACCATCTTTGAGCAGTTTTAGTAAGCGTGCTTGGGAAGACACGATATAGGATCCCATCATTCACATTCTGGAGCATCATTTTAGTCCGGAACGAAGAGATGTGGATGATTAGGTTTCCTGTTCCATCAAACTGGTCCAGTTGAGGTAGCTTGAATTTTGATGGGATCTCGGTTTTGACAATTCTGCTTACAAAAGGCGTTGCTCCTTCTAAAACACATTCGTCCTCTTTCCTAGGCCCAGTTCGAGCCTTCTGAATTACTCGTTCAACCTTCTGCATTATCTGAGAACCAGGTAGGCTTGTGGTGGACTCCCCTTCTGGATCTTTCTGAGCTGCTTTTTCCCTTGCGGGAGCATTCTGAGTTACTACAGGCGGTATCATCATATTGTCTGTTGGATGAGTGATCCCTGGGTCATTGTCTTGGATTAGGGCATTCAATTGCTATTGCATTAGGGCCATCTAGGCTTGGATGTTCTGGATCATAGCCTCTTTATTTGTTGGAGGCAGGTTGTTTATTTGGGTCACTATGTTTAGGTCTGGTGTGTTTGTGATAGGGGTTCCTGGAAGGCTTGGGAAAAGTACGGAAGGAATGGGTCGGTTGTTATGATGCAAAGGAGCATAGTAAGGAAAGTTCATGCCTAGGGTTGTCCAACCCAGGGTAATTTCGGATGTTAGATATATGATAAAAGGGATTTGGGATGATGGTCCCACATCATGAACGAAGGCTAATGGATCAATAGGTAAGATAGGAGCTGACGGGTTGATTTGGGTAATAGGGGCTGATGGATTGATAAGAGCATCTGATATTGTTCCTGGAGGATTGATCTGAGTGTCCATAGCTAGTGGGTTGGACGTCATTTTGAGAATTTATTTTGGCTTTGGTAGAGAATGATGGCTTAAACTCAAGAGGTTCCCACAGACGGCGCCACTTGATAACTTGATTTCCGGAACCTTTGAGTCCTGCAGTCAAGTAACCAACAAGGAGTAAGGTGAGATGTGGGGTTTCCCCCACTAACCCTCCTATACTTAAGTTAGAAAGGGAAGAGAGAGAACTTAGAGAGATAAAGAGAGCTTAAAGAACAAAGTAGAATAGAATGAATAATATGAGGGAAGGTAAGGAGTATTTATAGAGAATGAGATACTCAAATCTGAGAGGAGTAGGATTCTTCTTCCTAGTAGGATATGTCTTTATTTAGAACAATTACTTTCTGATTCAGGAATCTCCCTAATGAGGGACTCCTTTTCCTCTTTGGACTTGGACTTCTTGTGTTATAAGCTACTATTATTTAGAAGGATATTTATTAATTAGAATAGAAATATACCTGTGGGATATCAACTATGAAACTATAACCTCCAGTGCCAATAAGATTGAATCCAAAATAACAAATAATTTTCTGCTTGAATTACCGTTTCGAATAATTTTATTTTTATTTTTATATTATCTGACGTGATATTGATAACAAATCTATAGATTTTTTAATATAAAATTAATGATTTAGGAAAAAATGTTTTCTATAATAAATAATTATAATGCTAAATTAAGTTTAAAAGAATTGAGGAAATATAAATATTGGGATAGAAATATGTAGGATTTTCCAATTTCTTATTTAGTAAATATTTACCAATTTACAAGTAGACATTTTTGGAGGTATCTCAACAGAGTACTCATGATGAAGCGCACTGAGGCATTATTACATATTAGAATAGGGCCAGAAGAGGCCCATAATAAGATGGAAGAGAATAGATACAAGCCTTCAGGTGGAAAATGGAAGGCCATTTTCATCAGGCAAATTTCATGGACCACTTTAGCAATTATCCCAAGCTACCAAAAAGGCTCATCAATGATTTTCAGCTTTTTGTTGCAGGTTGCATGTTCTTTTCTTTTATTTTGGTCAACTTTTTTTGGCCTCTAACTCAAAGGGACTTTCATGCATTCATTGAGCTTTTCACTCACTCCTTTCTATAGCCATAGTATAGGAAAATAATACTGATAGTTACAGTCCCCATCAGAACTTACTTAATTATGAAATTTAAGAGTTAAGTCTCAATCACAACTTAAATAACTAATAAATAATGAAAATAAGTAGCAATCAAGTTTGTTCGAGCGTGCTTAGCCAAATGGTCAAACCCTTCATGAGTACCAAACAGGTTTTAGGTTCAAGACCTACTATTTTCGAATCATGAAAAAAGTAACAATTAAGTTGAAACAATATGAATTTGTTTTATGTAAGAATCCAAAATTCACCATTAGATTTATGTGTGCTTATTTAGAAGACAACATGGAATGAAATGGAAGAACATGTATTAGGTTTATAGTCATTTCTTTCATCTTTCAAAGGTATCTTGCTCTTTATGTTTATGGTTGGTGACGATATTGATATTGGTATATATATATATATATATATATATATATATAGTTTCTTTCATGCATGTCCTTCCTTATTATTAAGCATATATATGCATGTCTTCACCTCCTTGTTTCGTTCGAAAATCTCAAAATTCTTTTTGCTATTTGTCATCTCTAAGTTGATAAATCGGTATCTGCATTAATTTCTATTGTTTTGGACTCCTAATGTTTATACTTTTTAAAGACACCATGGTCCCTCTCACACACCTATGCATTCATTTACATTTTGAAACTATAGTCGATGCGTTTTTATGAGCTCAATCGCGTAAGTTCATGGCCAATTGAGACACTGAAGTGGTCGATTTTAGCAAGTTTGAGTTGGTCATGATCAGATCGCGGGCCCCTACCCTTATTGCATAGGGGATTCCTGCCTAGCAAAATTGATATATACATGTATTAAATAACAAAAGCTTGGTGCTTCTTGCTAAATTGCCAGGAAAAAAAAAAAAGACGAAATTTTGAAGGTGTTTATCAAAACATTTATACCTTTTAGCATGAGAGTGATATACTCGCATTGGGTGTTATCCATAATTCATATTATTTGTTATCTTTCACTAGCTAAATTAAATAGAAATGATAATGACTATCAAATCTTTTTCCGACAGACCGTATTTCACGTGATTAAATAAATATTATATAGACAAACATATATTTGACACAATTAATCGACCTTATGTGGTACCACTGTGATATGAACAAGTAGATATGATCGTAGTACGGTCTATTAACACATGGCATAAACATACCGGTGTGGGTCGAAGCTCATGTGGATGCCCATACTGCCATGTACATCACTCATGTGCTGTTTAGGGTTAAGAAAAATAGTGATTGAAGCCAAACACATAGAGGCAAGGGTGTGTGCGAGTATTATTGCAAGCTGGCTTCGGGGTAGGAAAATAGAGAGAAAGGAAAGTTGGAGAGGATAGGATCCAACTAAGGTAGGGACCTATAGTGAGAATGAAGTATGGCTAGAGCTAAGGACTTTTGTAGTCACTTATCTTTATCTAGTTCTTTTCTTGGAATACAAGGACATAGACCCCAAGATTTTGACACCAACTATACCATTTTGGGGTCCCACATTTTTATTCAGAGCCTGTACCTAGCAAGAATATATATGTGTACATTGATGTGGGGATGGTGAATTAATGGAAAATTTGAAAAATGGCCCCTACAGGACACTGAGGAAAAGTCCATTGCCCTTTAATTTTGATCTTTCCCTTAGCCATTGTTGCAGGAACATGATCAGTCGTTTACTGGGAAATTGTTTCTTGGATCGTACGATTGATCTCGTAGGCCTACTGTTGTCAATTTTTGTAATGGGATAAGGTGTCGAAACGAGTATATATTCACTTGTCAACGACATTTCCAAAGCGTTTAATCGTGCTTTTATTTAATATATGGTTGTGAAAATTCGACAATTGTGATCGTATTCATATTTAATTTATTTGAATAAGTGTTTGGCTAGAACGAAAGCAGGAGAAAACATGTTCTAGTTATCAATTTATTTTAAAAAAAAATTATTTATTTTGAATGTACTACACAAATGATTGAATTATAACATATAATATATTTACTTGAAATTTCATAACGTAAATATAAAACATTTGGGGTATATATCATACATTCTAAAATTATTA
This sequence comes from Mallotus japonicus, assembly GCA_949634005.1. Classification (NCBI taxonomy): domain Eukaryota; kingdom Viridiplantae; phylum Streptophyta; class Magnoliopsida; order Malpighiales; family Euphorbiaceae; genus Mallotus; species Mallotus japonicus. The sequence continues at coordinate 14,227 of CATIWK010272517.1, forward strand.
GATATAAATATTATGAGCGTGGATTAGCTCCAACTAAAGTCTAAGCTCTAAATTTTACAATTTTAAAAAATAATTAAATATAATTAGAGTATCAACAACTTAAAAATTATTGGATTTTTCATTCTTTATTGATGATTAAGTTTAGTTACTAGCCATGAACAAGCCATGGTTCTAATTTTTTTTTTTTAACAGTCTAAAACTGAAAATAAGAATCGAACCTTTAACTTATTAATGTCTTAAAAGGAAGTTATACTACTAAACTACTTAAGCCTAAGCCGTCCTAGTTTTGACTAATTGCAATTCCCACCCCTTTAAAAATTTCAATGACAAAGAGGAATAGAGGATTAGAGTATTCATGGATGATAAATGTAGCACACATATGCAGGTGAATATGAACAAAAGAAATGGACATTAATGCTAACAATAAAATCATAAAATTTCATAATAGGAAAAAAAAAAAAAAAGGAGATTATCATTAAAAGTTGATGATAGAAGGACCATTAGGTGGGCACAATAATGAAAAGGATAGAAGGGGCTAATAAAGATTAGCGTATGGAGCTGTCCTCGTGTGTGTGGCTTCATTCTCCATTTGTTAATATGGGTCCATTTCATGCTTTTAATTTTGGTAGCTCTACGTCAAGACCTCAAATTCCTTAACAAATCTTAATTATGTTGATGCTAGAGAGGATGAAATTGACCAACTGTGACTCATTTCATTGCATTTACTTGTAGGTTTTTTTTTTTTTTTTTTTTTAAATCGCATTATAAAGGGAAGGATGAATTGAATTAATTTGAGTTTTACTTAGTTTTTGTTCAATTCAAGAAATGTTCCCAATGTCATTTTAAATTTGCAAGTTCTTTTATGGATATATATATGGACAAATGGTCAAGTAGATCCTTCAACTTGACTATTCAATCCACCTAGGTCAATTTTGAACTTTTTCAGCAATTAAGTCCAAAACTTCTATTATTAAGCCTATTAAACCCAAATTTCTAGCCTCCTCGCGCGTGCTATGCACTTTCACTCAAAATATATAATTAAATGAATTTTTAATTTCCTTCAAAAAAAAATGAATTTTTAATTATATAATAAAAAATAAAAAATGGACACACCTAAATCTCCTTCCCTAATCGATGAACCCTCTTCATCACCACCAACAGTTACCTGTCCATCACCATCCCACTACCGCCTCTCCATCACACAATTCTTCAACAACCAACCACACAGAATAGCTCTGAATCTTCACTGCATTTCTCAACCTCACTTTCCTTTCTTCCATTATATACTTGCCCAAAACAAATTTAGATAATGAAATATAACAGTTTTAATCATTCCGCCTTTCACCACCGCATCCGCGTCTGACTTCTTCTCGCTCAACGGCACTACGATCTATTGCTGCTTTGGTTGCGATGCTGCCCTTCTTTCGAGCGCCGGCGGAAGCAGCAATTAGAGGCGACGATAAAGAGGTGGTGAAAGAGTACTTCAATAGCACAAGGTTTCAACTTGTGCTATTGTTTTATGATTTGGGGTTTTGAAGATGAATCTTTCTGTATTATTTGTGTATCCACCAAAGATGTAGAGAACGTGTTTGTGTTTGGTCCAGTGGACTATTGCAACCAAAACACAGCCATATATATGCACATACACAGCTCCTTTGACT